>KV426341.1:0-19982 GCA_001632375.1 Exidia glandulosa HHB12029
CGCGCGTTGTAGGCGAAGGGTTCTACTACGGCGTACGCGGCATGCGACACCAGCATAAGTGTGTTGCACGTATCGGGACGAGTGAGAGCTGCTATCTCGAAGATTTCAAGGATGATCTCGATCGGGAGACGGAGCATGGGAGTTTCTGCGACGGACTAGATCTTTGGTTAGTTCAGAAAGAGCATAGATGGGGCTGAGACTACATACGAGCAGCATCTGTAGCTTTGGCTTCCGTAACACAAGAAAGGTCACGCTTCCGGCACGTGCGAGTGTATGGCGGCGAGAAGACAGAGCAGGTGCCAAACGGCCACAAACTGAAGCCACGGACGTCATCGTGCGCCACAGTTTCATCCGGAACGTTAGTTTCTGCGCATCTGCTTGAATCAGAATATACCGGACCTGTTGATTAGAGCTCTTCAGTGTATGACCAGAGGAGGATATTTCTAGTATTCGCCTTTCGGGATCTGAGCCGCATCGGGGAAAACCTGAAATGCAAATAAGCAGATTTTAAGCACCTCGATGCCGTTCCAGGAGCCTAATACCATGTAATGACTCCAATGAATTACATAGACATGTGGCGGTTTTCTAGAGTCCTTCAATCTTCGGCCAATCTATCCTAATGTTCCGACAAACGCCCGGCCCTGAAGTCACCCGCAGATCGGCTACCTGTAAAATAACCTCATGTTCCAGCATTGAGACTCGGTAAGGTAGAACGTCAGAGACTTTATTGTCTAAATCTACAGGAGGGGAAAGAGGCAGACGCAGCAAGGGTGTGGAAAGATAGGGGATGATGCACGAAGGGGCCAAGAGAGAGTGTGTGTGTGTACTAACAGGGGCCTGGCAAACGCGCGCGTACGGATGCAGTGCATGTGAGAAGGGTATGCGTTTGTGGGGGGAGGGAAGGCGTTCCGCACGGCGACGACAACGCGAATCGACGCAACACGCGCAGCCGTCACCCAATATCCATGTCACCGCGCTAACACCTCGGCACCCGTCAACGCACGCATACGGGTTGAGGTGGTGAGCGTTCTGAATCAAGGAGCCCTTCAGCTCTCAAGCGCATCGTAGTCCCAATGCGTGCGCACCGTGTTCAGAGTACTGCTGCCGCGGCCGCACGGACCGACACGGAAGGTAGGCTCGAAAAACACGTCAGCAACTCATGGAATGAAAGGATAACGAGGACAACTGGACGACAGACGATGAGGGGGAGGAGAGTGAAAGAAAAAAGAGAGACCGGAACTGCGGTGGTGTTATAATTTGCTCCACCGCTCCACCGTACCGGGATCCCCACCCGCCAATGAAATCGCTTTCTCAAAGGAGAGTCGATTCGTCCAAGTTCAAACGACCGACCCTAAAGTATTTTCACAGGAGCGGGAACGACTACCGTGGCGCACGCTGCTGTAGTTCCTCTTCGGAACTTATAAAGCCGAACAGCACAGACGCCGCGCACAGCGCTCTGCCGGCGTTACGGCCCGTTCTCTCCCTCCAGCTACAGCCATTCTGGAGCCTATCTGTCAATGACTATATCTGAGGTAATAGAGATTGAGCACCATTGTAAGCTCCCTGTGTAAGCGATTGAAGATTGAGAGAGATTAAGTCACATTGCACATGGGTTTTTGGATTGCACGGAATTGAAAGTCTCCGAATGTCGCGCAAGAGGCTCAATCGATTACTTGGACAAGCGGTTTTCCCCGATGCGGCATTGTCAGAAACGCGATAGGCTGCGGGCCGCACGTGGCGGCTCGCGCGTCACACCTTTCCGGCAACCACCATGTCGATGCGCGCCATTCTGGTCAACGGCGGGAAGGGCCCAGTAGAAAACCTTATACTAGGCACGGCGCCGCGCCCGACGCCGGCGGCCCACCACGTCTTGGTCAAGGTAAGGTGCCGCTCAGTCGTCGCGTTGGCCGTCGCTCAGCTCGCGCAGGTGAAATCCTTTGGGCTGAACAGAATGGACATATTCCAGCGCATGGGTCAGCTTAGGCCAATATAACGCGCGATTGGCGCGTACTGAAGTAGTGTTCGCGAAGGGAAGTATCCCGTACCGAAACATGCGTCGGAAATTCTTGGCGTAGAGTTCAGCGGCACCGTCGCGCAGACTGGTACGACGGCAAGCAAGTGGAAAGAAGGGGATGAGGTGATGGGTATAGCTGCTGGTGTACGCTGTCTTGCGCATAGTAGGAGGGTTCTGATTTTTGCGAGGATAGGGAGCATATGCGGAGTACATCGCCGTACCCCAAACTCATGTCCTACCGAAACCGTCTCAGTTATCATGGAACGAGGCAGCCAGTGTCCCCGAGGCTTGGTTGACAGGCGAGTTCTGTTCTCCGCCATCTACTCGACTCTCAATCTCTACAGCGTTTGGCGCGTTGGCCGTAAGCTGCAGCATAAAACGCGACGAACATGTCCTTGTACATACCGGAGCCTCTGGTGTCGGCGTCGCCGCAAACCAGCTGGCTCGATTCCTTGGCGCGTATGTTATCAGCTCATGTCTTCACGTGCAACAAGCTTAGGAATTCCGTAGGAAGACGGTAACAACTACGGCGTCGACAGACGATAAACTTGCTTGGCTACGTCGTATGCCGATGGCGCCCACACATACCGTCAACTACAAGACGGCCGATTTCGCGGAGGAGATAGCTCGCGTTACTGATGGCCATGGTGTTGACGTGCTGGTGGACTTTGTTGGCAAGAGTCACTGGGAGAAGAACATCGCATCGCTCGCTGTCGACGGTCGCATGGTACTTCTCGCCCTACTAAGCGGTACGTGTTGCCTTTGGATAAATTTTCGCCGTCTAAGCCCTTAGCAGGCGCAACTGTGGAGAAGTTCTCCCTTCAGCCATTCCTTTACAAACGACTGCGGCTCGAAGGATCGACGTTACGAGCACGATCTGAGGACTACCAGACGGCGCTCATCGAGCGCTTTGCGCGCGAGGTTCTCCCCGAAATATCCGGAGTCGACGGTCCTGGGAAGCTCAAGGCGTACATACATGCAGTGAGTCGCTGGAAGTCTTCTGGGAGCCAAGTAACTCATGGACCCTTAGACGTACCCATGGGCACAAATCCAGGACGCCACTCGCGAGTTAGAGGCAAACCAGAATATCGGCAAGGTCGTAGCCGAAATAGACTGAACCAGCTTGCCCCCTTTCTGAATTGATCAATATACCGACTAAGCATGTGCAGAAGGGCTGATGAGAACATATGACTTCTGACGGAAAATACGAAATTTATGAACAACGCGAGTTGAATCTCCGCCACATGCCCCTTGCACCCGCTTCTACACATCCGATGAGCTCGACGTCTCTTCGCCTCGCGTCCGACCGCGTACGCGCGCAGAGTGCAAGCCTTGGCCTCTTAGACAAGCAAGCGCGCGAACTCGAGGAGGCGCGCGTCCACGCACTGGCGGCCTTTGACGCCGCCCGGCGCGAGCTCGACGACATCACGGCGGCACGCGACCAAGTCCTTGAACAATGCCGTCTCGTCGCTAATACTCGGGAGCTCGATATCCGGGCCATACACTCCCATGCGATGGCCCGGTTACCACTGGAGCTTCTGCGCGCCGTGTTCATCGAAGCCGCACACGACGCGGACCCCGACTTGTCATTTGTCGACGGCGAGTGTGACATGGAGCGTAGCGCAGTTCCATTCATACTTTCCTCCGTGTGCCGGGGATGGCGCAAGCTTGCGCACGAATGCCAGGCGATGTGGACGTATATCGCTATGCCGCCACAGGAGGGCGAGAACGAGCAGTGGAAGCAGGCGCATCTCGCTCGGCTCCGCAGCTCCTTGATGCGCTCGGGCTGTGCACCATTGGACGTCATTGTAGGACCCCCGAATATACTATCAGATGTTGTTTCCGGGTGACGGACATTTGACCTCCCCGGACGGCAGGTTGTTTCGAAATGTGCGGACATTTGGCTGCTGAAGCGTCCGATGTCAGATCCAATGTCCGTCAGATGTCCGTACAGGGCTTGGCGGCCCGCGAGGTCAGATCCAAATGTCCGCCAGCGCTTCTGGCAGTAATGACCGCCCCTAAAGTCCTGCATGAATACAGAACGTCCGAGAATTTGCATCATAGCATGCGCACGGACCACTCGTGCTCTGACAGCTGACTGATAGCACGCTCAGAGCGTAATAGGCTAACATGGACTCTGACGAGGACACGCCGCCGTTCGACGAGACGCGTTGGCACCATACCATCGATTTTTCTTCAATCTCTCGACATTTCACGAGCTAGTCGTCATTGACCAGGAGGTACAGATACCTGAGCCCATGGAGGTCTTCACCCGCACACGGGATTCCGAAGGCATTCAGATGGCCCTGAGAGCAGCGAACCCGCGCAGGAAGCAGGGGCAACACCTGGAGACTGGACTGGATGAGAGTGACGACGAGTAGGCCTTCCCATTGCGACAAGAAGCCGGAAATCCGTGCTACTGCGCTGTATAAAGTATTTTCTATATCGCTTAATTTACTTCCGGTTGCTTCCGGTTACTTCCGTCGTACGGACATTGGGGAGGCCTGGAGAGGTCAGATCGCAACCAGTCCTTTTTGCTCGCTTCGCTCGCAGAAAAGAACTGGGAGGGCCTGCGGCCCTCACCCCCATACCCTCGCTACGCTCGGGAAGATACTTTCAAATGGCTCGCTGCGCTCGCACACACACACCTCGCTTCGCGAGGTGCACCCAGAAACACATACGATTGTATACTGAGAAATAGCAGTATTCTACTACATAACCTAACTGAAATTCTCGCAAATTTCGCTATGACTTTAGCCTGAGATATAGTGGGAGGGACCGCTGCTTCTTCAGGATTCATTAATCCACTGAGGGGTTCCAAGTACTCATGGGACATATATTTTCATGTTGTACTGTGATAGTAATATCAACCTCCATGCTGAAAGCTCAGTGGGACTCGGAGATATCGGAGATAATCACAAAGTGTGGACTTCTCACTGTAGCTGGTCAGTCTGGGTACCTCACACTCTACTGAAAAGTTCAGATGCATACTAAGGCATCTGTTCTGGCAAAAATGAGGGAGGGAGTGTCAATTCTCAATGTTTGGAGTTGTTCTGTTGCTTACGATAGTGAATCTGCTGCGTAGATCTGTACATTTCTTTCCGAGTATCTCACTGGCAGGTGGATGCTGTGCCGGGTTTCGGTAAATCATTAAATCTCGTCAATAGGACCATCTCCATGCTCAAAATTGTGTCTTACTCCCGTTCCAGTTTCTTCTCAGGACACCGCAGGTCGGCGTAGGAACGCAACAACAACCAAAATTGATGTACTGATGCTAAGCACCTCACTTCAGAATACCTTTATAGGGATCTGAGCAACAGGGGAACGCAGTGGGAGGGAAGACACGCCGGGAAGAGCACCGGTCCCGCGGCCGGGGAGAGCGCCGAGAATAAGCGCCGGACAGCTGAGAGGAGCGCGAGAGACACAGCCACTATTAGATAAGCAATCGGCTATCAGCGGACCCCGACTCCCTTCCTGTATTTAGATGTCCGTACACGAATGACGTCATACGGTGCGGACATTTGGCCTGTTTCATCGCTGGCCGGAAACAACATCTGATAGTATATTCGGGGGTCCTGTCATTGTGGATATGCACACCGACAATGAGTACACCAAAGACCACAGAAACGTGCTCCAGCTGCTCGGAGGATACTACGCCAGATGGCGATGCGTCACGATTCGAACACCTGACACCGACAACATCACCCCGAGTGTATTCGACATCTTTCGACTTCCCATGCCTCTACTCGAAGAGCTCTATCTCGAAGCGCCGTGGACAATGGTCATTCCTTGGGCTGACGCCTCGTATCCGCAATATTTTCCTGTGCGCACACGGCTGCAGAGATTCCGGGCCGAGAACGTCAACATCGTTTATACCGCTCTTCACCCTCGCACAACGTGTCTCACAACGCTTGAAATCTGCGTTCGGAATCTGCCTGCTTCCATCATATGGGCAATGCTCGTCGAATCTGCAGCTACACTAGTCGACGTCGCGATGATGCAGGTGCATGATAATCTCGTAGATGCACTGCCAGCCCACGCAGTCACATTTCCGAAACTGCAGAAACTTCTCCTTTCCGGCTCGACGGCGCTCCTACCTGGGTGGGCTGGCTTCATGACGATGCCGTATCTGGAGAGCCTCTCTCTAGCTAGTGAGGACACCTTGCGAACCAGCCAAGCCTTTCTGCAGGCCAGTTGTCGCAGTATCCGAACTCTCAGCCTGACGGACTCGTCGTGGAGCGGCGAAGACGCTCAAGCACTGCGATCTCTCGATGCCGTGTGCACCCTCCGTTTTGAAAGGGGTAGCTTCGAAGACTCGTTCATGACAGCGTTGGCTGAAGCGGACTTATCGCCCGACAACCGTTGGCCCTGGATTATGGCATCTCTGGCGCGTATCGAGCTATTCAGTGCTTATCCATCGCCATTTGAGAGTGATGCCATTATCCGTGTCGTTCGGAATAGGCGTGAGGCTGCACCGAACGCTGGCGTTGTGGCCATCGCAGCGGTGAATATCTATGTCAGCCCCCACGTTCCTTCCTGGCTGGCGTGGATGATCCAGGAGGAGTTGAAGCAAAGTTAACTAGATATCTACACCGTTCTCCGCACCCTTCCATATATACTCATAGAAGTGATATGATCACCTGTTATTCGAGTACATAGAGATTTTCCCCGTGACACAAGGGGCGGTCAGAATTTTAATTTAGTATATCCCGTCAGAATTTTCAGCAAGCCCGGGACTGCTGGACTAACTAACTGTATGACGTCATATTACCATAACGGGAAGCATCCGAGCCGAATTAGGCAGCACCGGTTTGGTTCCGAACCTTCGCATGCACTCATAGCCCATTTGAACTAGACTCTCAGACTTGCAAAAGCACTGGGAATGAGCCAGGAGCTCACTATGAGGACTATAATCTCAGTTCTCAGAGCCAAGACTGCTGAGAGTTGGACTGGACCGGCCTACAACCTCGGTGCGGCATTGCACTGCATGGCAGAGTGCATGTAGACTTACTTTCTAATCATCTACTGGCCGCAGAGGCCTTTCTCATGGCTCTAAACCAGGGTTGCAGAACTTTTTTCTAACCGGCCTGACGGCCGGACTAACTAACCAACGTGATATGACGGGATCAATTGCTGACCGCCCCTTGCCGTGACACGAAATTCATTCTCCGGTTGACGCGTCTTCTCCTCGTCCCATGTCGTCCGGTTCCAACGCTGCAATCCGGCGCGTGACTGAGCAGAAGGCACTTCTTCGCGACTTCGAGACTGAACGCAGCCGATTGCGCATCGAGCGTTCCAATGCGTCAATCGCCTTAGAGGCTGCCCAGCTGGCCCTCGACCGGGCCAAAGCTGAACTCGAGCGCGTCGAGGAAGTCTGTGACCGCCTGACGTCGTCCATTTCTGCGGAACAGCAGGATATCATGTCACGCTCGCTCGCTAGCCTGCCTGTCGAGCTGTTACGAGCAATTTTCGAAGAGGTAGTCTTCGCCGGCGACGGAGAATGGAAGTTGGACGGCGGCGACGACGACATTGACGAAGTACGGCAGGAAAGCCCTTTCGACCTTGCGTCGGTCTGCAGGACATGGCGAAGAGTTGCACTGGATACGCCTTCGATCTGGAACTACCTTGTCGTGCCACAGCTGTCCTTGCAGGAATGGCAGAAGCAGGACAAGCCTGTTCAGCCAGATAAGGTCATATCCTATCTTAAACTGCTCATAGGACGTTCCAAGAAGGAGCCCCTCGACATCTCCGTCTGGTGGTGCTTTGAAAGCAAATTCACACCGCAGCACCACGAAGTGCTGCAGCTACTCGCCGACGAGCATCGACGATGGCGGTGCCTAATCGTCATTGCACCTGACAGCCTCCCGCCGGGTTCCAACGACGCCATGTGGAGGTTGTTATACCTCCCAACACCGCAGCTGGAGAGCGTATATGTTCAAGACGTGAAGATCCACGGTACGAACGACGCCTTGTCTTCAGCATACTTCCCAGACCGCCGGCGGCTCCGCCACTTTGTCAGTGCCACTTACAACGTGATGTGGATCCGACCACAGCCTACGCACCCGAGTGTGCTCATCCGCGTCGAGCTCACCATCGATGGTGATATGCCTATCTCGATCGTCTGGCGCTTGCTCGAAGAGTGCGCATCGACCCTTCAGGTCATTCGGATATCTGCCACACAAGACTCCGATCTGGATGCTCCGCCGCGCGCTCCCACGACTTTCCCGGCACTCCACACCCTTTCCGGCTGCGGGAGCCCCGAGGGCGTCTTCGCCCACTGGGCGGGCTGCATGATCGCTCCGCGGTTGCAAACGTTCTTGTTCGAGGATGGAGACATTTCCATCGCTCGCGACTTCGTCGCTTTCACCTGCAAGGACATCGCCCGGCTCGAGCTGCGCGATTGCTTACTGTCTGAAGAGGCCGCGTTCACGCTCCGTCCGCTCATGCGGCTGACGACCATGGTCATGGAGTGGTCTCCACTCGACGCCGACTTCCTCGCGTCGTTCGTGGACCCACTTCCCGGTGACATCGAGGGCTCGTGGATGTGCCCGATGCTGAGCACCATAGTCCTACACGGCTTCCAGAAGGACGCGACGAATATACCGCTGCTCGCCCAGGTGCTGCGTAACCGTCGGCTGCCCAGCATCGAGGGGCGCCCTGGCGCACCGGCACGCATTTCCGCGGTCGAATACGAAGAGTACTGCAGGATAGACCCCATTAGCCGCCTCCTCCTCGCTGCTGAACTGGAGGATGACGTCGGGACATCTTGACAAGACACACGCACGGGCAGCGCGTCCATTCCACAATCCGCAATGTCCTCCGACGACCGCTACAAAGACTAGAGTCGCAGGCTTGTGTCGTGGCTATCACAGCTGTGACTATCGACGCGAGCTCGCGAGTTCCTCCTTAAGCCTGGGTGACCTTGATTCAAGAAGACTTGAAGCGGTTGTAACCCGATGTCTCGATCGTTCCCTCTTGTGTGTCTGGTCATAGAAGTAATCTAGCTAAGATCGACTCTTTTCAAGACTAAGTGACATACGATTGGGGATTTTGCCCGAACGCGAAATTATTCTCCGGTCGAACATCTTGTCCACGTTCATGCCATCCAGTACCAATGCTGCAATCCGACACGTGACAGTGCAGAAGGTGCTTCTTCGCGAGCTCGAGATCCAACGTACCCGCTTGCGCGTCGAGCGTTCCGATGCGTCACTCGCGTTCGAGGCTGCTCGCCAGGTCCTCGACCACACCACAGCCGAACTCCACCGGGTCGAGGAAGTCTATGCTCGCCTGGCGTCGTCTATTTCAGCTGCACGGCAGGACATCATGTCGCGCTCCATTGCTGGGCTGCCTGTTGAACTGTTACGCACAATTTTCGAAGCCGTTGTGCGGGGAGACGACAGAGAGTGGGCGCTGGACATCGACGGTGACGACGAGATCGACGACTTGCGAGAAAACAGCCCATTCGATCTTGCCTTAGTATGCAGAACGTGGCGCCAAGTTGCTCTGGACACGCAAGTCAGCTTGTCGGACTGGCAGTCGGCGGTCACCAAGCTTCATGACCCAGACGAGCTCATACGCTATCTCAAACTGCTCATAGCTCGATCCAAGAACGCCGCTCTCGATATCGTCATCCACTGGTACTGGGACGGCAAAGTAACGCGGAAGCACTACGACATACTGCAACTGTTGGCGAACGAGCATCGCCGGTGGCGACGCCTGATCTTTCGCGGACCGAACAACCTCGTCCTCGGTCAGGACGACACGGTCGCGCTGTGGAAGATGTTCTACCTTCCAACACCGCAGCTCGAGAGCATCTTCCTCTTTCAATCGAACTTCCCGCTCACTTGGGAGAACGAGGCTGCATATCCAGAGTACTTCCCCGACCGCCGGCGGCTCCGACACTTCGTCAGTACCGTTGGCAACGTGATGTGGACGTGTGCGCAGCCCATGCACCGGAGCGTGCTCACCCGCCTGGAGCTCACGACGCAGGACAACATGCCTGCCTCGACGATTTGGCGTCTGCTGACGGAATGTGCGTCAACGCTTGAGGAAGTTCGACTCGCTATCCTGCGACCAAAACTCAGCACCGAAGCCCAGCCACAAAATCCTCTCACGTTTCCCGTGCTCCACACACTCGGAGGCTCCGGCGGTTCTGAAGACCTCTTCGCGCACTGGACAGGCTATATCATCGCGCCTAAACTCGCCATTTTCTCCGACATGGATGGAGACATTTCGTGTTGTGCCTCCTTCATTGCAGACACCTGTAAGGACATCGTGCAGCTCGAGCTCGTGAGCTCCGTCCTTTCTGCAGAGTCTGCCCTCGCCATGCGGCCGCTGACCACGCCTCACGACACTGGTCATCCAGTGGTATGAGCCGGACCCCGAGTTCCTCAGCGCTCTTGCGTGCCCGCTGCCCGGCGAGGATGTATGGCTCTGCCCGAATATACGCACCATCGTTGTGGACGGCATAGCCCGCGACATGAAGAACATACCGCTGCTCGCGCGCGTGTTGCGCAATCGTCGGACGGCCAGCATCGACGGTCAGCCTGGCGCGCCGGCGCGTATCACCGCGGTTGAGTACAGGAACGACTGCGAGATAGATCCTCTTAGCCGCCTCATCCTCGCTGCTGAACTCGACGATGACGCTGTGCCCTCGTGACACGGCACACGCTCGACCAGCGCGTCAGTACAACCCCTCTCTCCCCCGGCCACTGCTATGCCCTAATCTCTGCCGCTATGAATATTTTTGCCTCTGAAAAAATCGACGTCGCATGTCACCCAATTGTAGCTTGACGGGTGATGAGAATGTCCGCCAACGAGTGTGAAGTGTAGCCCTATTGCAACCGTAACCTGCACACGCGAGGACATCGGGAAACCAATCGCAGCAGCTTTTTTCTATTGTCCTACTCGGCAGTGCGGGAGTGGGGGAGACAGCGAGAGAAAGGGGTAAGAGAATCCCAACGAGACAAGCTATGGCTAAAGACCAGAGGGGGGAGGACACGCGACGGCAAATGCATACAGGTCAGAATGGGGGGGATAGATGTGTAAGAAGGAAAACGCTGATGGTACAACTGGAGCGAGACGATCACGCAGCACGACACACGACGGACGTCTACTTGCGATAGCGATGGTGGTACACAGGGGCAAGGTCATGAATGCACGAGGGGATTAGCTAGGTAAAATGTGTGTGTAGATGACAGGACGAGATCAGACAGACGGATGGACGGGGTAAACGAGCGGATGACGCGCGCGGCCATCTATGCGGCTCGCGGCGGGTCGGGTGGAGGCGTGGGGTGCGCATGGCATGTGATGTTGACGGTGGAACGTTCAGCGCGCGAGGGCAGCGACGTCGACGCCGTACTCGTTGCGGAGCTGCATGGCGAAACGGTCGACGGGCTGGGCGCTCTCGCGCACGCGCTGCTCGAAGATATGGCCGAGCATCGGGACGTCCGGGGGCACGATCCCGTCCTGCATCAGTCCGCGCCAGCGACGCTGGCGCGCACGGCGGGGTGCATGGGTGTGCTGCGGGGCGGCGTACTGCAGCGGCTGCTGGACGAAGGGCTCATCGCCCTCGTCGAGAACGTAGTCGTGCAGGCCCTTGACGAGGATGCATCCGCCGAGGTGGTGGAAGATCTCGCTTGCGTTGGTAAAGTTGTCGACGCCGGTGTTGGGCATGAAGAGCAGCTTGACGCTGATGTCGCGGTCGCTGGGAATGAACGACCCGAGAGGCTCGCCATCGGCAAGAGGCTCGCAAGCCGCAAAGGCCGCACGGAGGACGAGCGGAGAGCGTCGGACGAGGAGATGAATAATCTGCGCGAGACGCGAGAGGTCGGCGTCGTTCAAGTCGGCACCAGACACGCGGATGATGCACGCGTTAGAGTTCTGCTCAGACTCGACGTAGTCGGGGTAAGCAAAACGTCGTTATCAAAATAGTCGTACACTGGGGCGCTTTCGTGGGAGGCCGAGCTGGGAATAGAGATGCCAAACTCGCAAGGAACGCCGCACCGGCGAGAGTGGCGCCGCAGCGTCGACGGGAGTCTTTGGTAGAGGGGCAACGAGACGGATTCGCGTTATTCTACGCGCGTATGGGATGCACGAGCAGCGAATGGTTAGCACGCCCAACGCGGATCTTCAGCAGAACGTCCTGGACAACCCACGCGTCGATTAGGAGCTCAAGCACCTGTGGAGCACAGACGCCGGGAAGAGCGCGCACGCTGTCGCGTTGAGCAAACTCGTAGTTCGGTCATAACTTGCTTGTGGGCGCGACGCTGAACTGGATCTGGTCGAATCGGATGGGGGACAGGATGTGAAGCCCTCTGTGCCGTAAACGATGTTGTTCTGGCGGGATCCGGAAAAGAAGGATGCTATCTCGGCCTGGCGAACGTCGTGCGTCGAGCGACCAGTGTGACGGGTTTGCGGGACGTCGTAGGAAGGCATAGCGTCCACCTCCAAACCGGAAACCCCAAGACCGTGCTCGCTGGCGGCGGGCTTCAGGTTGGCGTTGGGGCGTCTGGCGATAACCTGGTCGATGTCAAGGTGTGATTCACGATAAATGTGAGGTTTGGGTGGTGGTAGTTCTGCTTACCTGGGTCGCGCGCGTAGAATAACTTTCTCTGGAGCGGTCGTAAATAGAATCAGGGCGTGGCGCCTGGTCTGGTGCGCGGCAAGTAGAGATAGCATCATGTCGATCTTGAAGGCATCCTGGGTCGTCGTCGCCTGGTGGGCGCGGTACAGGTCGTTGTACGCGCGCCGCTGAGCCCTGAGAACGTCCGTCTCCGAATAGTCCCGACGTCCTAGCCCTCTGTACCGCGCGTCCGCGTTGTAGAGGCTGTGCTGCGACGGTTGTGCGACGTGGGGTGAGGTGAGAGGGAGACAGCCATCGTACAGTTAGAGCACTGGCGCGGAGTACCAAGTTCTTTGCTCTCCCATCTCACGACGACGCGCGAAGCGCGTCGTGTGCTCCTCCTTGTCCCCTCGAACGTCGTCCAGCACAGCCTCGACGCTGTACGTCAGTTCTCGCATGCGCGCCCAAAATCGTGCACTCACCGTTACGCGCAGATTCCCAGGCCGAGCTCGTCCCGCGCGCCCCGCTCGTCGCTGGCGTCTACGAGTTCGACTAGACGTTCATCGCTCTATCAGCACTCTACATGCCGCGTCTGACGGCGACCCGCTCAATGTCCATCGACGTCGCTCGACTGCACGCTTTCGGCGCCGTCGGTGACTTGGATGGCATCCAGCTCGCAATCCTCGCCCCACGCGCTTGAAACTCTCTCCGCGCGTGCAAGGGACATCACTTGGTCCGCGCGCCGAGTTGTAGCCGAGCCCGTCTCGTACTCGTCGAGATCGGACGCGGTCTCGCGCCTACCGCAGCCAGTCACCACAGCGGCGTCGAACACCCTCAGACCACCTTCCAGCCCTACCCACACATCGAAAGTGACAACATTTACCGTCGGGCCAAACGCCGCTCTGCACGGCTTCGTCGCCGTCGAGAAACGGCGCGCTCGGTCCACTCGCTCCTCGGCCATGTTCACCCATTCACACAACTTCGTCTTCCGGCCGGCAAACTCGCGTTACGCGCTCTCAACGGCGTCAGTCAGCACGACGCCAAGTTGCTGGTCTCGCGCTTTCCATTCGGGCGAGAGACGGCGATTTCGGTTGGGCGACGTTGCTACGCCGAACGAGATCTGGTGCATGCAGAACGCGTCAGGGACGCGCCTCAGTGTAAAACGTGAGCTAATACGGCCTGACTACGAATCGAGTTACTCACCTTCATCTGCTTCCAGAGCTGGGCTCGACATTCTGTTTCGCACGCCCAACGAGGGCCGACGCCGTTTCGTCGTTTGCACATATTCCCTCAGCTTCGTCTTCCGGGCGTCAAACTCGCGTCACGCCCTCTCAACAGCGTCCGTAGGCAGGACCGCCAAGTTCCTGGTCTCGCGGTTTTCATTTGGTCGAGATTCGGCGATTTCGGTTGGGCGACGTCGGCATGCTGAACGAGTTCTGGTGCACGCACAACGCGCGTCCGCTTTAAAGGTTAGCTGACACCGCGCGTGTACGGAACGAGTTACTCACGAATTCTTCTGTTTCCAGGTCTGGGCTCGGAATCCGGTTTCGCGCGTCCAACGAGCGTCGTCGTCACACCCACCTCCCGATGCCGTTGACGACTTCCAATGCGCGTCTTACGGACTCTTACGCTGTACTGCATTACGCACCCGAAGTCTTGACCCAATCTGCGTCCTCCTCGCCGAGATCGTGACGTCGCGCTGGCTGGCTGTCCCGCCGTCTGCGGGACGAAGCATGTCAGTTCCAACCGCGTCGCCGACTTGTAGACGCGCCAAATACCACCCAAACTCACGGTATAACCTCTATCAGCGCGTCCTCAACGTGTACGCGCTCCAGACGCGAGCCGCTCCTCTCATACGGCGACACGATCGTCAGCTTGCGTCGTATGCCGTGCTTTAAAACGTACCTCATATCAGCGTTGACCACCTCCGCCATCGTCTCTCGCGTTCTGAGCTTCTACACGCTCCCAGACGTAACTTCGCGTCCCGAATGTCCCGAGTCGCGCACATCCTGTCCGCCCTCATTCGACGTCAACAACACGCTCTGCACGTCCCCACAGTACTCAAATCTACTCACCGCAAATTTGAACGCGCTCCACGTCGGCCTCGTCGAGATCGTGACCGTTTCCTCCCCGAGCGCACCGAGTCGCCCAGAGCTTCACAGGCTGAGTTCGACGTCAGCAACGTCACCGGCCCAGTTAAACTGCATCAGGAACGACTTACCGCGGGTCTGAACGCGCCGGGAGGTGTCCTCGCCGAGTTCGTCGTGTCGTGCTCGTCGGCAGCCGCGTCTTCGTCCTGAGCATGAAGTCAAGCACCGCCGCAATCGAGGCCATATTTCGAGACGACCCACCGTATGCATTATCTGCGCCAAGTAGCGAAGGCGCACCTTTCGTATTCGCCGCGGAAATCGAGTCGCGGTCTCGCCGACTTCCAGTCATCCCACGTCCCCGTCAACACCAAACCTGCGCGAAGGACCGGCGCTCCCGATGCCTGTACGACCCCCGAACCAGACCCAGTTGCGGTGTCCCGCGTCCTTTCGATCTGGGCGAGCCGCGTCGAGTTCGGTACCGCGCCGTCAACACTTGCACCCGTCTTGGCGGTTGCTTTGAGATCCCCGCACCGGTCTATTACCAATTGTAAGCGTCATCCACCCTCGTATTAACCGCGATAGTCACCGTATTGCCTGCTTCTAGGTCTTTTCTTCGAGACCCGGGTTTCCGCGGTCGGAGCATTCGGTGTCGCGCTGCGTTCCCTGCGCCGCGTCCGAAGTCAGCAACACATTCAGGACGTTCAATATGCGTTGGATGATGCGTACCGTAAGTGCCGAACCCGTCCATGTCGTTACGGTCGAGATTCGACCTCGGCTTCGTCGTTCGGCACCCGTCAACACCGAGCCACCGACTCCTGCTGCGACGGTTCTACGGGCGCTGTGGCTCTTGAGGCGCGCGCTACAGTTGCCATGCGTGCGCTCGAGGGCGCTCGCTTCGTCCTCCCCGAGATATTCCCACACCGCACCCCGCACTCCTCGACGCCTGTCCCGGGCGTCCAGAATCGGCGACACGAGCGCGAGTATACAGACCGGCGCGAAGCTGACGTTCGTTTACACTCGCAGACATTCCTACGCGGCGCTCAAGATATTGGACGCCTACGATCGTGAGTGCTTCATTCGCTCTGTTCTCGTTTATGCGTGCGTTGCTGACGCGTCGTAGGTGGGCTGTGGCAGACCAGAGTTCTCTCGCGTCAGAGGTCTAGCTTATGCACCCAGACTACGGACGGCCGCGCATTACGCCCCTATCCAGAGAGGTGCGTGTTCTCGTTGCGTCGCGGCTCGAGTGTTAACTCAATTGTCACTTGTAGACTCATTGCATCCTCGCGCTCGCGAGACTGCCCGCGTGCGCACATCCGAGCGTCGACGCTCGCTACGACCTTGCCGTCGCTTGGACGACGAGTAAGCAGACTGCGCTGCTTGAGCGTCGACGCGCGAAACGCAATCTCGCGCATCGCTCGATGCAGCAATACAGCACCCTCGCCGACGTCAAATCCGCGCGAACGATGAAGGGAACGTACCGGCTCGGTCGGACGAGGACTGCGCGGAGGTGTGAGAACCCAAGTCAATGTCGCGGGTGTACGTAGTACGTACTCGGTAGGCAATAGATTCATCGTTTGGCCCAACGTGCTGCTCAGCGTATGATAGTCAGATCAGCGCGTGCCTGAACACTGCATGCGTTGGCGCGAGAAAATCACGTTACCTTATGAGATAGAGGTTCTTGCGCCCGTCGTGTGCGCCGTTGCAGCGTACTCGATCATTAAGGTCAACAAGCACGAACAGGAGTACGAATAGGAAGGAATGACATACCGGGACAGCGACAATTGCACGTGAGGGCCGTTGATAGGTGGTGTGGAGTCGACGTCGTTAGAAGAAGTGAAATCCTCGTCTGCGCCGTTCCAGTCTACACAACGGCCACAGTCAGCGAACTGCGGTGTGAATAGGAAGGGATTACCATTCTTATTGAAGGGTCTTGCGCCCATCGTGCTCTATGCAGCATTGTCAGCGTTGAACGGAAGAAATGGCATACGGGGATAGATTGTTGCGACCGTCGTATGCGCCGGTGTTGAAGATGTTCGGGTTCTGGATTTGCGTCGAGTAACCGAGTACGCAGACATAGTAGTTTTGGAAAGCGAGGTGAAGACGCTAGCGCCGGTGACGAGACCCAAATGAAGCGACCCGACGACAGTGACGGAGGGTAGCCGACGACGGAGGACATAGCGCACGACGAGGAAGACGGCGAGGTCGAGCGCAAACGTATGTGCAGGGGCGTAGTAGAGAGCGAGGAAAGTGAGTCGGGGTGGGAGAAAGGAGGGAGGGAAGGCTGGTGATGTCGAACCCGTCGCTCAGGCTGGGGCTTTTATAGCCTCTCGCGGGCTCCTCACCGGCGTGCCGAGCGCAAATCGGCGTACGACACGTGCCATATTCATTTGAATGACTCTCTGAGTCATGTGCGCTGTGCATCAGGAAGGGGAGCGGAGCGAGAACGACGTGGCCACGGTGTTCTCTCGGCTGCCGATCCGCCATCTCCTCCCCACCAAGCGCATCCCGCTCAATTTTTCTGTCCCCTCACCTACTGAGAGCTCTATGTATTACGTAATGAATTGCTTCCGAGGGCGTATAGGGTGCTAGGAGGAGGGGTAGCTCTCCAGGAGGACGGGGGAGGTATGTTCTCCCCAGTCCTCCACGCTCTTCTGCGGGCTGTACGGCACGCTTCTGGTCTTCCATCAAACCCTGATTACGGTCAGAGAAGCCCGGTGAATGGGATCTACGAGTGAAGGGGCACATTCTGACGAAGTGGATGTTTCGACTGGAATGCGCATTTACGCTGCCTCCGTCGCGCTCTACCTGTAAAATACTGCTGAGTATTGCTATATAGGTGATATACCATGCTTCTGTGGCGTTTATTCTACGTGGCGGTGCGGTTAGAGTGTACTGAGAGGCGTGTTGTCCTGGTGTACCGGCTAACTCCGGACTACCGCGGGAAGCGCGACGACGCAGTTCCGCGCCAACACGTGCGTATATGCACGGATTGAGACTGGAGATCCGCTTCCTACTCCTATTGAAAGCTTTTGCTCCCATTACATGTCCTCAGTGTAGATTGCAGACACTGGAGGGAAGTGCCATCCCATCAACAGCGTGCACGCTGTGCACAAGTTGAGCGCTTACACACCTTCTAGTCATATGCACGACTTTACATTGTATGGAGCCCGCTACTTGCAGTCATATTATTCACGGGCGGCGGAGCGCTGCACTTCCCGACTGCCGCCAATGTCACAAATCTCAGCATCTTCAAGGCTAACTATAGGACCTAATTCACGTCCTCCAGTACCATATATATGAAAATTATTGATAGGGAGCATATACTATCGTCAAAAGTCGATTTCTGATCTGAGAGCGGCAAAATCATAGAAATTGGGTGTACAGCTTTCAATGTTGAGGTCTCACACTCACTCCCAAAGCCCTCTGTCCTCCGTCCCTGAAACTCATCTCCCAAGTATCTTTCCCATGCTCACCGTCGGATCGGCGTTGGTACCGAAGCAGCGGTAAATTCCGCTCCTTGGCTTCCGTCCTTCACCTCGTCGCCGAATACACCCCACCCGGTCGTTTTCAGCCATCTATCAACCAATTACTGCTCCTTACTGCCTTTCTGCGATGCTTCCCATCCATATTCTTTGCCACCATCCCCAAGGCTCTCACTGACACCTGACACCATTGCCGACCGACCGCACACATTCACCCTCAGCGGCCTGCCTGTCTTTGGCAACACCACTGCTACCAGTCTTTGGAAAGCTCCTGATCCTTGCCTTTCATTCACATTTGGTTCATAGCCCAGTTTATGGGGCCAGTTTGCCCTCAAGAACCCGCTGATCCGTCCTCTCCGCTCCCATCTCTATTATCCCGTCTCTCTCCATCCCTGTCATCTGTCTCTCTGCTCCCGTCCTACCGTGTTACAATTCCACCCTGTTCCCTCTGCTCCGTACCCCGACCACACCACACCTCCCATACCGTCTCCTCGCTTCTCGCTTCTGAATTAGCTACCCACTTCCTGTATTTCTCGCCATTCTGGTCATCTACTGTAGTTTCTCGGTGTATCTATGCATGCACATCGAACTGTAATTTGAATGCCGGCGTTGTTCCATTCAGTATCTAAACTTAGCAGCCTGTACGCTGGCGGAACTGAGAGTCTGAAACTTGAGAGTGCACCCGTGATGCGGTGAGCGAAGCACAATTTCTATTGAGAATTGAAATGCTGTGCGGGTGCTTCGAGAAGCCTTGATTGTCGCACTGAATGCTTATAGCCTGACCCAGTGTGCCATGTCGAGCGGCCGAAAGACAACTGAGAGGACCAGAGATTCAGTAGGATATAGCTTTCACCATCTCTCGGTTATCTCAGCTCTGAGACTGTACAGGAAAGCACAGAGATCTAATTGAGAATCGAAATGCTGTGCACATCTTCTTGAAGCCGTGATTGTCGAACTGAATGCTTACAACCGACCCCAGCGTCCAAAAGTCAAGCGGCCGGAATACGGACTGAGAGGACTAGAGATTTCAATAGGATGTAGATTCTACCACCTCTCACTAGAATTGCTATCTCACAGCTCGGAGATAAAGGGGAAGCAGCGAAACGGCGTCACCGCGCAGGTTCGGAGACAGAAGCCCGCTGCCCCACGGCACGTGAGACGGCGATCAGCGGGCCAAGAGATTGAGAAAGAGTATATAAGGCCGTCTGAGCTGGTCATCAAAGTCTCAGCATCTCTCCCACGTCCTCGGCTTTAGCTCTGTCACTCTGTGTACTTAGCCACTGTCTCTTCTCCTCGTCGCTCGTCACGTACTCTCCGCATACTAACTTCCCTCACGGGATCTCTTTTTTGTATGGCGCGGGCCAACCCGCATGGGAGAGATTATGCGCGTGTAAATTAGAGGGGACGGAACCTCGTCGAGATAGTCGATTTTGGTCATTTTCCTCGCAATCTCATTGGTTCGAGCATCCGTTCTCTCGCTCTCGGCTCCGTCCTTTCTGCAGAGTCTGCCCTCGCCATGCGGCCGCTGACACGTCTCACAACATTGGTGATTCAGTGGTATGAGCCGGACCCCGAGTTCCTCAGCGCTCTTGCGTCCCCGCTGCCCGGCGAGGACGTATGGTTGTGCCCGAATTTACGCACCATCGTAGTGGACGGCATAGCCCGCGACATGAAGAACATACCGCTGCTCGCCCGCGTGTTGCGCAATCGTCGGACGGCCAGCATCGACGGTCAGCTTGGCGCGCCGGCGCGTATCACCGCGGTTGAGTACAGGAACGACTGCGAGATAGATCCTCTTAGCCGCCTCATCCTCGCTGCTGAACTCGACGATG
>KV426341.1:25245-45061 GCA_001632375.1 Exidia glandulosa HHB12029
AGCGCAGTGTGTCTACTATGCCTGATATTTCGACGCGGATCTCTTCCAGCATCGGCATGGCGAGCCGGTACACATCGAAGAACTCCGCAGTGACGACAACCGCAGGAGGAGCATGCTGATAGACTCGTTTCCAGCGAGCGTGGTGGTCCTCAAGGAGGTGCATGGCGCGCTTATGCGCAGAACTGAGCACATTGTCGTCGGACCAGGGAATCACGACGTCCAGAGGAACGCGAGAAGATCGTCGTAGCACGAGATCCAGGCGATCGCAGTGGAGACGCTGCTGGTGTTCGGGCTTGTCCCACAGACACGGGATAGCGGCGTAGGTCCACATCCGAGGACAAACGAGTGCGAGCTGCCTCCACGACTGGCACACAGAAGCGAGGCGGAATGGCGCAGATGCGCGCTCGTATTTGAAGCGACAAGGGTAGTCGAGGAATTCGTTGGGACCATCGTCCAAGCAAAACTCGACGAAGATTGCGCTCAAGATGTCCTTGGGAAGGGTGGCGACGGTACGAGCGTGAAGTGTCGCTATTTCCGAGTCGATGGCAAGGCGAAGAATGGATTGATTTAGTTGTAGGCGTTCAAGCAAGTCCGTCTCGTCGTTCAGCTCGCGTTGTGCGGTCTGGAGAGCGGCCGTGGCGTTTGCGACGGCGACTGTGAGCTTACGCTTCTGGTCCTCGAAAGCCGCGAGCGCATCTTTCTGCACACGTATGCGTTCGATGGAACGTGCAGCGAACTTCGACGCCATGTATGGGGCCGCACTCGGATTTCGGTGGTGGTGGGCAGAGGAAGAGCCGCAAACGCGGACCTTGAAGTTGTTCGAACCCTTTTTCACCTACCACAACCTTCGTCTTTGGCCTCTTCCGTCTTGCTCTGGAGTTCATGACCAGCGCTCCGAACAACAATAAACTTGCTACAGTCTACGATGGACTTGCGGCCCAGCTCGACGAGTGTGCCGCTGTTCTGCGCCATGATCTGGAGGCAGCAGAGGCCGCGCTGGTGCATGCGCGCGAAAAAGTCGACGAGATTCGCCGCAATCTTGACGACGTGACGAGGCGGCAAGAGGATCTACGCGCCTCCTCAGTGACGTTGCGGGCCTCACAGCGCCCTACCTTTCCGCGCACGTTCCCCGTTGAGCTCCTTTGCGCAGTTTTTCAGGCGTTCGTCGGCGAGGCGACCAGCCTATGGGACGGCTGGTACACTAAATGCGACATCGACAAGCAAAGGCGTACCGCACCGTTCATTCTCGCGGCTGTCTGTCGCCGTTGGCGGGCCGTAACGCTTGCAACGCCGTCGCTGTGGTACTATATCGCTCTCCCGCCCCCGACGTCCGTATTGGATTGTCATACATCCATGTACTATGTCGACACGGTTTTGGCCCGCTCTCGCACGTCACCGCTGGAGATCGCGGTCGACTGGGAACATTTAACGGATGCGCAATGGACTGAGCTGCGTGATGATACTCAACCTCTGCTTCGCCGCGTAGCAGATGCAGCGAGCCGTTGGAGAATCGTCTTCGTGCTTCTACCGAATCTCGCAGCCACGCGCGAAAACCTGGACGATTTCAGGCGCGTGATGCCGATGCTAGAGGAACTTGTTGTCTGTCGCGAGGACGAGGACGGCGCCAACCTCTGGGCCGGAGACTTTCCGGTGTATCTACCGCGCTGTCCGAAGCTGCGCAGAATGCGCACAGACGGCTGCCACATTGTCTGGACGGCTTACAATTTTCCGCCTATGCTCGTCCATTTGGAACTGGAGGTTCACCTCCCCATCAACGTTATATGGGACCTTCTTCAGTATCTTCCAGTTTTGGAAGCGCTCGACCTCGATCTACCGGAGGATCCGGTCATGAATTGGACGCCCCCTACGGACCAGAAACTCCAACTCCCCGCCCTCCGCGATCTCGAGATAAATCGCATGGCCGATCATCTTTTGTCCGAGTGGGCACCGTACATGGAGTTACCCAGCCTTCGGTCCTGTCGGCTCGCATACGTTGATTATGACAACCTTCGCCCTTTCTTGGAAGTCTTCGCCGACTCCATCACAACGCTGGCAATCTATACGATGGAGGTGTCTACGAACCCGGCGGCCATGCCGGAGCTCCGTAACCTCAGACAACTCGACATCGGGCATTGCGACGCGGGGTATGACTACACGTTCTCAACCCTCGCTCGAACGGATGTGTGGCCCGAGCTCGAGACGGTCGAACTCCAAGACCTCGAAATCTCCACAGAGTTTGCGAGCGCTTTAATCGAGTTTGTCCGCGCTAGACATCCCAAGCGTCTGAACACCGTTCGTCTCAAATCTTGCAACGCTCCGACATGGTTCCTGGAACAACTAGAGTTGTTCCTTCGCGATTCGAAAGCTGGACCTCAACAAGGTGCGCCTCCTCCATTAGCATACTCCCGTACTCATTCTTCTACCAATCCATTGAATTAGCCTGAGCATTTGCAAACGAAACCATCAAGCCGTGTTCCTCGATCTCGCGTTACTCTGTAGGCAGGACTCTGTATCACAGTGGAATTTGAGTAGATTGATGTGGTAGACACTGAAATGCAATGCCATGAGGACAATGTAAACAACAAAGTAATGCCAGTGCACGGAACTTGCCGAAACGCGTCTTGGAGAAGGACTCGACGAGCGTCGCCCTTAGACTTGCTTAACGTAAGCGCGCGCGCTATACGACACGACACGGGCTATCCAATTGATGCGTATACAGATTACGATGGTCAACAAAAAGCGCAGCAAGAAGAAGAATGCAGCCAACGACGACAACAGCAAGCGCGACGCGACGTCCGCGCCGGTGGACGACAGAACTACGTTGGTACCCGCCGCCGTTCTCTCTCGCATCTTGGACTACACGTTCCAGGCCACTGTCTTGAACGTGGCAGCTGTGTGCCAGAGCTGGCGAGCTGTGGCCCAGGTGCACGACCTGTATTATGTACGGGTTGTCTTAGACGGCGACGACGGCGAGTACCGCGAGAAGAGCAAGGAGTTCTTCAAGTCGATCTACGGCGCCGTGCATCTGGCGCACTTCAAGCGCTTGCACGTGATCGTTTCTTCACCTTCGACCGACGACGGTATCGACGAAAACGAGCTCATGTTGGGAAACATCACGGCGCTCAAGGTTATCGAGTCCAATATGGCGTATATCGTCCATCTCCACTTGTCGCTGCCCGATATTTGCAGTGGACCACTCGGGGAGTTTCTGCGCCACGCGGATGCACCGGTCCTCGAGGAATTTTACTGTTCTTTCGACGGAGAGGGGGGTCCTGGACCTTTCGCTGCTCTTCCTCCTGATCTGTTCCGCGGGTCTGCTCCAGCGCTGAAGTCGGTAACGTTGACTGGAGTCGAGCTCACTGCGAAGCCAGTCCGCGCGTTCGCGAACGTCCGGCGCGCGTCGCTAGAACAGTACTCCTCTGAAGGATTACTCTTCGTTCCTCATAACTTCCCGGGGATGACGCATCTTACGCTCGACTTTCTGGATGCCGACTTCGACGATCGGTATATCGGTCTTGACGAATCTGGCCCGCCGGTCAAGAGCCTCGGTGCGCGCCTGCAGCACTTCGAACTCAACCTTTATGCGAGCGAGATGGGTCTCCCAACTCAGCTTCGGAGTATCTTGGAGAAGCAGGCTATACCTTCCATCGCTGTCTCATTGTGCGCCGAGGAGGAGGACGATCTGGCGGACTCGCAAGAGTTTGCGCCGTTTCTTGCGCACGTGGGGAAGCCGTACCGCGTTGTTTTGCGCCGCGAACGACAGTACTCTGGCCCGACTGCTGAGGACTGGGAGCGCCGTCCGCACGATGCTGAAGCGTCGTTGGTTATGGAGGTCTTCAGTCTCGGCAGCCACTTCAAACGCAAATTCACCGCTGATAATGCACTGGAGCCTTCCCCGGCATCGGAGACGGCACTTCTGCGACGTCTGCCTGAGCTCGCGCCGCACATTCGGGAGCTCGAAGTCGCTGATATCCTCCTGCACGAACTCTTCCGCGAGCTGGATTCTGTGTCGTTGCCGCGTCTGAAACGCCTGACGATCGATTTCGACTCGCCGCAGCGCGATGAGGCGAATGCCTGGGAGCACTTTGCGCGACGAGGCAGTGGCAAGATCGAGTGTCCGAACCTCGAGTCTGTGACGCTGCGCTGCGCGATGGCGTATCGACCCTCTGTCAATGATCAGGACGTCGCAAAAGTCGTTGCGAGGTTCAAGCCCGGGTCTAAGCTCCCAGAGCTGTGTTGTGCAGGTGTGACACTCGGCGCTGGCGACGACAGTTCGCTCCTTTCTAGTATGGTCGAGATGCGCATCGCTTGACGTACATCGCTTCTCCAAATGTTTTATGAGAACGCTGTCTACGATGGTGTACATTCTACCCGACGAAGAAGCCAACTTCACGTTATATTCATCCAACGCCCTACCGGGACGCGTACTATTAGGCCGAACGCACGCGAGAGTGGAGCATGATAGCGAAGAAAGAACAGCACAGGCTCATCCATCGAAGTCGTCCTCCATCCAGTCTTCGAGGCCAATACCGACGAGCGTAACTGGAGGCACGATCCTTGGATTCGAGTGCACGATCTCCTTCGGAAATCTCTTGCAAACACTCGCGATATCCTGGTGCCCCACCCAAATGTTGTACTTCCAGTACAGGCAGCGCAAGAAGATCTGCCTGACTTTCGGACAGTAAACAGTCCGACCGTCCCTCGCAAGCGCATCCAGCAAGTCTCGAGTCGATAGCCACGGTGCGCGAAGAGAGCAGTCCAGATCTATGCTCAGGAGATCTACGACCGGGAGCTCCTTGATCTTCGTGAAGAAATCGAAGAGAAGAATGTCCGCGATGTTGACTTCTGTCGCGCGGTGGGCTATAGTGGCCACGGCATTGAAGAGAGTAAATTCGTGTGCGGTGGGCACAGAAATGCGCCGCTGGATTCCGACCGACTCGTAGTGCACTTCGAGAACGGTTTCGTGGCTCCGATTCGACGGCCTACGATGTAGTACAGCCGGGTCTGTGCCTTCATCGTATTGCGCGTGTAGAGTAACGGCAACAGGACCGCGAAACTTGTGGAAGATACGCTCCAAGGACGGGTCTATGTAGCTCGCGCGCTGCAGCTTCAAGACGATCCGAGGGATTGAATCAGACTCCAGGAGTCGCAGGATATGTTGCGGTAAACCCGAGTGAGGAGTCGTCGAACTGAGTGTGAGCTCATCAATATTGCAGCCCAGAGTTTCGACAGTAAGGTCTCGCGCTGCTCCGCTCATGTCGAGATACTCCAAAGCCAGTTTCCGCACGGCTGGGAATGCGCCTGCGATGAGTGGAAGAACAGAGGCGGGATACCCTTCCAGGCAAAGATTCTCCGTATGGCGAAAAGCGCTGCAATGTCTAGCGACGTCCACACCCACGAGGTGAACGGTCTTGAGCGGCGGTGATGTGGATGCGAATATGCCGGCAGCGAAGGGAATGGGAGGATCGTGCTCGTCTACGTGATCGACCGTCGGAAATCCGAGATACATGGACTTGAGAAGTGGGGCTTCTACAGAGAGAGCATCCAGCGCAGTATCGGTGCAGAGACGTGGCACGGAGACGTAAAGATTGATGATACGAGACATGGCCTTCTTGACGAACGCAAGAGCGTCAATGCAGTGCGCAACCTCCGCGTTCAATATCCCTCCACGTGGACCCGAAGCGCGACCACTGCGACCATACGGTGTCAGGGGACATGACAACCGGACGACAAGGCGCATGTTTTCTTGTGCGGCACCAACGAGTGTGTCGGTGAAGTCTAAGGCGCATTCTTCGAACTGCTTGGAAGAGTAGCACGTGTCCCCGTCTACTTCTGCGTACGCGTAATAGAGGGCGTGCTCACGCGCGACTGTCCTCCATGCGCGGCACACGCCAGCGACAGCTAGAACGTCCGGTTGCGACGTCCTGTCCAGCACAGCACCAAGGAGTGTAGGGGGGAGTAGAACACATCCTTCAGCATTCTGAGCGATCGCCTTCCTGACTGCCGCTTTTGCTCCGCTTTGCCTCTTGGTGTTCCGTTTTTTCGTCATCTAGGAAAGAAAACGTCTGCGTCATAGGTCGCGTCTGCGTCATAGGTCGCGTCAATGCCATAACGACGCGTAAGGTCTTTGAGATATGCGTACGTGCGTGTGTGTGTGATGAATCCAGAAATGTCCCGACAGCGGTGTGAGTAGGAAAAGAGGAAACGCGACTTTAAGCTCCGCTCATCCCATTTCTGTTTCTGACCGTCACCACGCCGATACACGCTCAGGAAGATGGCTACATTACACTAATCTCCGGACTGGCACGTGACGGAAACGCCATAGGACGCCATTATCCTTACAGGTGTAGCAAGTAGACAGCACCCGCAAGTCTATTATGACAAGGTGCTCACTGCTAACCGTGCCTGCTTCCTAGTCTTCGCCGCTAGATATAGGCTCGCAATCGGATACAGCATCCGGACCGTCCAGCATGTGGAGCGACGACCCCAAGCGGGAGCAGTACTGTCTCTTCGACCGCAACGACCACCTCGCTCAGCTTGACAGTGACTACTACAATGCCTTGGGAGAACGTGAAACTCAACGACGGTCGTTCCATCCCCTCCGTCGGCTGGGGTTCGTGGAAGATGGGCAAAGGTACATAATATGAACGCTCAAACTCGGTCGCGTATCGGCGCGCCCGCTGAACATATCTCTGCGTTCAGGACAGCAGGCAGTCGACAGCACCATCCAAGCTCTAGATGCTGGCTTCGTCCATATCGGTCAGTAACTTGAACCTGTGAAAGATCGTTATGCGCAAATGCTCATTACCATCGGACGGATAGACACGGCGCAGGCGTACCTCAACCAAGAAGAAGTTGGGGAAGCTCTCAAGCGAGCGAACTTCAAGAGAAGCGACGTATTTCTTACGACGAAGTTCTCCGGTCGCGACGGTCTCTCGATCCTCGACGCCGCAAACGACTCACTAAGGAAGGTGAACGTCGCTCAAACAAGCCCCATATGTCCCTTACTCATCGCCACGCAGCTCTCTGTTGACTATGTCGATCTGTACTTGGTGCACGCTCCGTCGCTCGTTCGACCAGATATTCTAGGAGGCTGGCGTCAGATGGAAGCTCTCCAAGCTCGCGGCATCGCAAAGTAACGTCGTCGCTATTCCCGTTCTCAGTCCTGTGAAGCTCACCGCAACCTCTATCCCTAGGAGCATTGGCGTGAGCAATTTTGAGATTAAGGATCTGGAAGCTTTAAAGGGAGCAAACATCGTGCCTGCCGTCAACCAGGTATGTGGATGCGTACCCCGTACATACTCTCCCCGCATCCATACTTAGCCGTCGCTATAGATCCTCCTCCATCCATACGTCTGGGAACGCCAAAAGGCACTTGTCCAGTACTGCCAGTCGCACGGCATCGTCGTCGAAGCATACAGTCCCTTGATGTACGTTGGCACATACACCTCAAATACTCCTCTGACACTACAAATCCCAGCCCAGTGACTCAACAACCAGGAGGACCAGTAGACAAGCCTTTGGCAGACATTTCGAAGCGCACGAACGCCTCATTCGACCAGATCCTCCTCGCATGGGCGCGCGCGAAGGGCGCTGTCGTCGTGACCAACAGTTCCAAGAAGTCTCGTCTTGAGGGGTACATCAGTGCCGGAGATCTGCAGTTGAGTGACGACGACGTCGCCGCGATTGACGCTGCCGCGCGCAAGCAGAAGTAGTACAGCAATCAAGTCCATACCTGTACAGTATTTGTCAGAAAAAGTATCGAGTCTTGCATGCATGTGACCTGTTCACGCCCACTCGCGAGGTTAGCATAAATAAGATCTCTGTACAACTGAACAGGACTGGGGAAAGCTGGGGTTTGGGAGGTAGGAGTATTACGCGTACATGTGTGCGTCGCCGACGTCGCGCAGGCGAGACGTGCAAGCAGGACGCTCCGAGAACGTGGGGCACTGAGCAGAGAACGGACGGAAAGAAAGGGGGGGATAGTAGTTAACCGGCACGATTCGTCTCGGACATCATGATCTTTGGAAAAAGGAAAGGGAGAAAAGGCGGGGGACAGACAGCAGGTATGTGTGTATGGGTGGGAGTAGGAAGTGTGGAGTTGTATAAACTTTCCTGGCGGGCAGAGCCGCAAATGTCTACAAGGACGATGTCAGCGCACGCTCGCTTGGGCACGGCGACAGGGATGGAAAACTACGTACCAGACGCACGCGTCCTCGTCCTCATATTCAGATGCCCATTTTGGCGCGCACGATCTCGAAAGTCTTGAGCATCTTGCGTCTCGCGCCGAGCGCTGCGACGCCCTTCGCCTCGAGCGCGGCCTCGTCGAGCATAACCATGTCGCGCCACGACATACCCTCGAAATTGGGCGTGTACTTGTGGAGGCGCAGGCTACGAAGCCACGCGGGGATGTCGTTCAGCAGCTGCGGGTCGACATCCTCCTCGTCCTTCTTCTCCGAGCCGCCGCCGCCACCTCCACCACCGCGCGCGCTTCCGCCCGCAGCGCTCCCGGGGCCCTTGCGCCCGCCGCCGCCGCCCATCCCCATGCCCATCCCCGCGCGCATGTTGCCGCCTCCACCGCCGCGACCGAGGGCGGCGTTCCAGCCCATCTGCGCGGCGAGCATTGCCTCGGGGCTCGCGCCAAACTGGCCCGCAAGCGGGTTCCCGCCGAACATGTTCATGTTCATGTTCATCTGGCTCGCGAGGAGCGGGTTCAAGCCGAGGGTCGCGGCCATCATCGGGTTCATCGCGGCCGCGGCGGCGAACGCGTTGGGCGAGCTCATACCGTTCGCCGCGGCCATGTTCGCAAACGCAAGCTGCGCAGCCTGCATGCCGCCGTCGTCCATCCCACCATACCGGTGGTTCGAGCTTACGTTGCTCAGCGCGGGGCTGCGCAGCCCGCCAAGGTTTCCGTTGTTGCCAGTCGCCCAGCCTGGTCCACCAAGGCTGCTACCGCTGACGTTCCTCCTGCCGCTGATCTCGCCAGAGGCCTCTGCGCCAGGCTCGGTGCTCTTCCTGCGGAACTTGCGCGCGTCATCGAGCATGACCGGTCTATTCGGGTTGACGTTGCTCTGCGTGAGTCTGGCGGCGACAGCCGCGTCAAGGCTCTGCTGCGGAGCGTCGCTCTTGGGCCCGAAGATGGGCACAATGGGCGTGTTGCTCATGCTTGCCCAGTTGCCGCCAATCATAGGGCTCAGCTGGTCCTCCAGAGACACATCCAGGTTGCGGCTCTTGCTGAAGCTGCTCGCAAGGCCGGTGAAATCCGTACTCTTCGGGCGCGCAGAGTTCGGCGCAGGGGACACCGAGCCATCATCGCGGCTGCCAGCACCGTCGCTGGGGACGGGCGAAGGACCGCGTTCAGCGACTTGGCCGAGGCCGGATCCCCAAGACGCAGCACGGTCGCCTTGGTTGACGATTCCGGGAGCGGACATGCGCTGGTTGGCCTTGAGCTTGGCACGCTGCTGCGCGAGGGTTGCAGCGGCGGCGGCATCGCCAGCCTGACCACCGGTGGGCGAAGCAACGGCGGCATTGTCGGCAGAGAGGAATGCGGACGCATCGAGCGAAACACGCTGCTGGGCGCTGAACGAGCGCGGCGAGGCGGGCGTCTTAAGCCCGGGACTCTTCAGGCCCATGCTGGTGAGCTTCTTTTCCATCTGCTCCTGCATTGAGCCTATCCGTGCGAGATTAGCGCCGCCGAGTTTAGAGCGTTCATTATGGCTTACCTCCGAGTGCGGGGCTAAGGAGGGCCGTCATGGGATCCGCACGAGCCATGTGCTGAAGCACGGTAACGAAGAAGCGGATCTGGACCTGAGTCGAGTGTTGGAGCAGGCTGTAAAGCGCGGCGGTGCGCTCGGCTTCTGAGAGGACGCGGAACCCTAGGCACGGAATCTGTCAGACAAGAACGGTCGCCAGCGCACAAGAATAAACCCACACTGCTCGATAGCGCTGAGCTCCTCTTTGAAATTAACGTCGAGCGAAGCGGCGGCCATATCCTCCTGTAACCAACAAAGTCAATACTTTAATAGACGACCCGGTGCCACGCACAAGGGTTTGCTCATAGTGCTGGAGGTTTTCGAACCACTGGTCGATGGCGCTTTCTGAGACAATATTAGGACCAAGACCCGGAACCGTGTGAAGTGCTCACCCTCGGGTGTCTGGAAGGCCGCCGCGCCGCCGTGGAGAAGCTCGGACGAGGGGCGACCCATGCCAATCATGCCTGTAGGGCGCGGCGAGGGGATGGGCGAGTGCGGTGCGGGCGAGCCGCGGACGCCGGCGAGGCTGGCGCGTGCGCTCTGCTTGCCGTTCGAGTTGGGCGCCGCTGGGCCCGGGCTCGACGCGCGGTTGGGGTTTGGCGACGACGGGGTCAATTGGGACATGGTTTAGAGAGTTTGGGAGCTACGCTGTAGACTGAGTGCTGGGGGATCCTGCCGCGACTTGGGGGTGGTTATACGGAACGGCCGGGCGTGGGACGGGCACTAGGGGCGCTGCACGACTGCCTGCGGGCTAAGAACGACGACGACGACGGCTATGGCTTGCGTCTAAGCCGGCGCCCATCAGTCAATCAACAGTCCAGACCGCAGACCGCGTTCCCGAGCTCACCGTTGACAACGACGACCACGGCACAGCGCACAGAGAACGAACGGGGCGGCGAGCGGCTCGAGGGCTGGCTATGCAGCGGCGCTACGCTACAAGACTCTGGTCAAGAGTGACTGCTTCCGTGACACTCCGCTCCCGCTATAATCCATTCCGTGATGGTCCCGAACAACCGACGAGTCTATCTGACACGGCTCGTCTCAGCACTCGAAACCTTGCTGTATGTGGGAGTGTAGTGATTCAGTCACCGTCTCACAGAATTTTGTAGTGGGGAGTCAGTGTCCCGGATACCAGCACAAGCGTACTATCATTCTTCAGGCAGAATATACATCCATAAACCATCATCATGAGATGTGCATCTCGACTATACTAGAAAGCAGCGAACTGTCGTCGCCAGTGCTGAGTGTCACACCTGCACAACACAGCTCTGGGAGTTTAGACCCCGGCTTAAACCTCGCAAGGACTGCTGCGACGTCCTGATCATTAACAGAGGGTCGATACGCCATCACGCAGCGCAGCGTCACAGACTCGAGGTTCGGACACTCGATCTTGCCACTGCCTCTACGCGCAAAGTCCTCCCAAGCGTTCGCCTCATCGCGTTGCGGCAAGTCGAAGTCGATCGTCAGGCGTTTCAGACGCGGCAACGACATAGAATCCAGCTCGCGGAAAAGTTCGCGCAGGAGGACATCAGCAACTTCGAGCTCCCGAATGTGGGGCGCGAGCTCGGGCAAGCGTTGCAGAAGGAATGACTCCAAGGGGAAGGGGGCCGACGATTCCGGTGCATTCTCAAGGGTGAACCTGCGTTTGAAGTGACTGCCAAGACTGAAGATCTCCATAACCAACGACGCTTCAGCATCGTGCGGACGGCGCTCCCAGTCCTCAGCAGTCGGGCCAGAGTACTGTCGTTCGCGGCGCAAGACAACGCGGTACGGCTTCCCCACGTGCGCAAGGAACGGCGCAAAGTCGTACGCGGCCGCAATTTCCGAGTCGTCCTCCTCAGGCTCCTCGGCGCACAAGGACACAGCAATAGACGGTATAGCCTGCTTCTCCAGGATAGTCCGAAGCTGAGTGGGAAGGCCCATCTCGCTCGCATAGAGATTCAGCTCCAAGTGCTGCAGACGCGCACCGAGACTCTTGACAGCCTGAGGTGGAACCGGCTCGTCGAGACCGATGTACCGATTGTCGAAGTCGGCAGCCAGAAAGTCAAGCGTAAGATGCGTCATCCCCGGGAAGTTATGAAGAACGAAGAGCAATGCCTCGGAAGAGTACTGTTGCAGCAATACGCGCCGGACGTTCGCGAACGCGCGGACTGGCTTTGCAGTCAGCTCGACGCCCGTCAGCGTTACCGACTTCAGCGCCGGAGCAGAACCGTGGAATAAATCAGGAGGAAGAGATGCAAACGGTCCGGGACCCGCCTCAGGCTCCCCATCGAAGCAAAAGTACAACTCCTCCAGGACGGGTGCGGGCTTGGTGCGGAGGAACATCTCGAGCAAGGCCTTGTAAGTGTAGGGCAGAGACATATCGAGATGAACGATATACCGCATCTGTATCTCGATCATCTTGACAGCCGTAAGGTTGTTGATCATAATCTCGTCCACCTCGTCGTCGCCGTCTTCGAAGTCGTCCACCTCGTCAGGCGTAGGGGAAGATAGGAAGACGTGTAAGCGTTTGAAGTGCGCGTCATGAACGGCATCGAATATTGACACGAAGAACTGCTTGCTTTTCTCGCTGTGCTCAACCACAGAGCTACAGCCATCGCCGTCCAGGCTGACGTGTGCGTAGTACAGCTCGTGCGCCTGCGCCACGCCTCGCCAGCTCTTGCAAACAGCTGCCACGTTTAAGACAGTAGCCTGAGACGTGTAGTCCAAGATGCGAGAGAGAACGGCGGCGGGTACCAACGTAGTGTTGTCGTCCACAGGCGTAGTCACGGTCGCGTGGCGCTCGGTGTTGGCTAGGGCAGCGTATGTCGCAAAATCCGCAAGTACCATATCGCGTACGGTCGGGCTTGATCAGCGAGGTTCAGACTCTTTCAGGAAATCGGGTCTGGTAATGTTGTCTGAGACCAGTTTGAATTCCATCAGACTCCGAGAGTCTGACAGAGCCTGACGGCTCTGAGCCGGTCTGACGCAGTCTGAACAAATCATATCAGGTATTACGCGCCACAGGGCTAATAAGTATGTAGACCTCTCGGTCCTTTCTTACTCCTATACCATGGTTTCTTACTGGTGTAACTTGCTTTCTTACTGTATTTCTTACTTCAGCCAATTGTGTTACTTACTTCGGAAACTCAGAATTTTCTTTACTCAGGAATATCTCTTGCACTTAGGGGGAGTTGAACCAGCGACCGCGACGCTTCCATTTAGTGTGGAGCGTCGCGTGGAGCCACTGCGTTACTGTGGAGCTTCTCCTCGACCGCACAAACGGTGGTATATGGCGTTTCCGGTTGCGCCGAACCCAAGCTCCCAGCCGCTATTTTACATCCCACTACCAACAGCTACAGCTCAAGGAATGTAACGGAGACTATTCCAAGGGTTCATCGTTCGGCATACGCTCTCTGTTGCGCCAAAAGCGGTTTGGGCGCCTGTCATGATCAGCGGCGCCGCTTCTCGTCCGTCGACGAGCATTTGTGGACCGTCGCGTTGTGTCACATCCCAAAATACTTCGTGGGATGTGATAATCTACCGCAATCCTTCATACCTGAAGAAAGCTGATCAGGTAGTCGAGTTACTGACCGAGCCTGAAACGGCCTTATCCGGGATGCGCGAACTCTGACCGGGCCTGACCGAGCCTGAACGGGACGTCCAAAACTCTGATCAGGGCGTCAGGCCTGATCAGGTTCTTGTCGATTCTGCGACATAAGTTATTCCGAATCAAGAATGTGAGTAAGTAAGTAAGTACTTGGCCGAAAGTCGTGGTAAGTAAGCATGTAAGTGTAAGTAAGTATAAGTAAGTTGATTTGGAAGGTTAGAACGCCCAATCCGCTTCCGCCTGCACCGTCTCCTCAACAACAGTGGCATTTTCCGGGGCCTACGACGTTTTCAGGGACAAGCGGGATGTCGGAGAGCATGTCTAGAAGTTGGAGCGAGCGAAGGTTGACGTCCTGGCCCAGGAGGAGCCGTTCAGCGGGGTCCAGGACGGACGGGGACGACGAGCGGGAACATGACGGCCGCGGCCTCGACGCAGATGAAGGGACGTCTTCGATCTCGTCTATGCCGCCCTCGTCCGGCTCGCAGCCACCGTTCCTAGCCTTGCGCGCGTTCGTCTGCATCCTCTTAAGGATGTCTGTCTTCACGTCGCGAAACTGGACCGTCGGCCGCTTCGGGGCCGGAGCTCCGCTGATGAAAGCTTTTCTTCCTGCCAGTGAGTCCACATGAACGTCATGAGCCGCATAGAGTGGAATGTAACACGCACCCATAAATACCACTGACGGCATTTAGATCTGACATCACAAGGCCTCTCGTCGGTGGATGCATTGAGGTTGACTTGGAATAACTTACATGGACTTACATGTCGAATTTCGGGTCTCGGTAAGTAAGTGGTAAATTTACATGTAAGTAAGTGAATAACTTACCGAGGTAAGCTAAACTTAACTTACTTACGCTGCCCTAGTGTTGGCGCGGTCGTCGTTGGCTGCAGTGCTCTTCTTGCCGCGCTTTTTGTTACCCATAGTAATCTGTACACGCGTCACTTAGATATCCCGTATCTTACAATGGGGGTGCGTACGTTGGGCGAATCTGAGGGTGCCGCTCGTCGAGTCCTTCTCCAAGACGCATTTCGGCAAGTTCCGTCCTCACTATTGTTCTTTGCATTGTTATTCATGGCTTTGTACTTCAACGTCTATCGCATTCCTCTACTGAAATTCAAGTTGCACGGTGATACAGACTCCTGCCTACAGAGTAACGAGAAACCGAGGGATACGGGTTAATGGTTTCGTGTGCAAATGGTCAGGCCAATTCCGATAGATCTGCAGAGCAACAGTGAGAATGAGAGTCTGATAATGAAGGGAGCGCACCTTGTTGAGGTCCGGAATTCGGGTCGCGAAGGTATAACTCCAGTTGTTCAGCAAACCATGCCGGAGCGTTGCAATATTCGAGACGAAGGGTCTTCAGGCGCTTGGGACGCCTAGTGCGAACAAATTTGATTAAGGCACCCGCAAGATCTGTCGATACTGAGAGACCATGGAGTTCCACCACCTCGAGATCGGGCCAGAGATCCGTCCGTGCAAGAGTGAGGAATGTGTCGGTATATCCTGGGTCCTGTACCCTGATGACCAGGTGCTTGAGGTTGCGGAAGTCGGGGATGGCCTCGGGATCGATGAATGTCTCCGTATTGATATGCAACGTTGTGATGGTGTCGGCAAAGACTTCCAAGAACGGGTGCATGGTATCATAATCGACATGCTCGACGGAATACACGCACGGCCGGCTGCGCCGGCAGACACCTTGCTTGCGGACATTGACATGTAGCACACTATAGGAAAGACAATTGCTAGATTCTCATTGTGGCGTTATACGCGAACTGGACTCTACAGACTCGGATTCATGACCGGCGCGGCAGCTCCGTTGTTCAGGCGGGTCTTCTTGCGAGGAGAGGTAACGCCCATGGCGACGCGTGGCTGGAGCATCTTGATGCGGAGCATCTCAGCGGCGAAATGGTCCTTGTTCTGCCCGCCGAAGTGGATGTGTGAGATCTGGAAGTCGATCTGCACAAGGGCGCCCTGGAGCAAACCGTACTCGCTCGGGAGCATAGCGCGGAGGGAGCCGTCGTTGAGGACGTGGTACGCTGGAAGTGGGACGAGAGTAGCGTCCTTATCGAGGCCCTTAAGGGCATGGAATGAGAGACTTTCCGTCTTGAAGGGCCAGCCTTCGCGCGTAAGACTGTGATCAAGAGCAGGATCTGCACCTCTCAGTCTGAGCATACGACGTTCGCTGGCGCGAAGGGGATACGTACCAATAGCATAGGGATTCGGGTCTTCTTCGAACCCTTCCTTTGGCTTGAGCTGAGGGTGGTATCAGTATTTAACTTTAGTCTTGTAAGTGAAAGACACTTACTCGGAACAACTTGTGAGTGAACTTGAGGGTCTTATCGACGTCGGACGGCTTCGAGACTTCGTCAATATATAGGCCCTGCCACTTACTCGGGTTCTTGTCCCCAACGGGAGTGAGCAGACGCCTAATGTTTTTAGTGACATGACCCCATGACATTCCGAGGTCATAGCCATCGGGACGGTCAGTCGGGAGAGCACGCTGCACGACGCACGACAGAGATAGATTCTCGAACTTGCTATCGAACTGGCCGTTGCCAGACGCCTTGTACTCGTCCCAGCGACCATTGGGTAGGAGACAGAATGTCTTGTCGGAGTCCTGAATACGCGCCATGACCGAAAATACTGCTCGAGCAGGCTGGAATTACATCAGCTCATGGTAAGCCGGAGAAGAGGCAGTGAAAGTAACTCACCGCCTGGCCGTCCTCGTGGTAGCATAGAATCTTGCTACGGCCGCGGGAGTCCCACTTGAGGCACTTGAACACCTCGTTCGGGAGTTCGTCATGGAGGTTGAACTCGAGGTCTGCAATCTCACGCCATGCGGCAGTGGTCTTGTCAGCTGGGGTGGGCGTCGAAGAGCGCATTGTAGACGATGTAGTAACAGAAGAGGGCGAGTTAGAACGCGAGGAGGTTGCTGGCATGGGGGTGTCCTCTGTTGCGGCTCCTTATATAGTGTAGACATTAGCAGTCTCGAAAGTTCGATTCTGGGAGGTCATCACGTTCGATGAGTGCGTAGAATATTCGATATTCAGTACAGAGATGCATGACGTGGGACATTGATGATCACGGAGAGAGTTCGCCGCGTTGGCGGATCGTTTCTCCGCGGAGACAGGCTTCTCGGGGATCACACCTGGAAAATCCGTACTATCCTTCGCCCCCAAGCGTCATGGCAGAGCAGCTCAACATCCTCACCGTTGAAGAAATCTATTCCGTGGTACCGCGAAACCGCTTTTCGCGTGCCGCACAACACTCAAAGGTTGTGCTTCTACGAGAAGCTCTCAACTTCGACGCACCCAGTCGTTCTGCGCTGTTCGCCGCCGCCGAGGAAAAGCGCATCACCCGCAACGAACGCCACGCCCAATACCGCAAGCGCCGTGCCGAGCAGCAATTTGAGCGTCGCGTACGCGCACGCGTTGTCGAGGAGCTGGACGACTTGGCCGATTTTTTGCGCCTTCCGACGCCCGACGAACGCAAGCAGCTCGAGTCCGACTTCATCGACGCGACGTCAAACACCGCACTGGCTTCAAGTGTGTGCGTTATTTGTGCTCGCGAGCTTCCCGCTGCACAGTGTACGCGGCACGATATTGCAACGCTTCCGAATGCCTGTCACGGCACCGCAAGTCGGCCTCGCGCAGGTAAGGGTAGTGCCCAAGGAGAAGGGGGAGAGGACGGTCGAAGGGAGGAGCGGGAGGACGTGTCTTGCTGTATATCAGACCATTCCAAAGCTAGGGTACACAGAGCGGCATCGGCCGGTACATATAGCGATCCGGAAGCAAACCTAAGCGGGATCGGAAGCACGTGACGAACGCCTATAGAATCGCAGATGAACAATGGCGGTCGGGGAGGCGATGAGGAACAGATCGCGATACATGGAAGCAACCACAAAAGGGAGAGGAACGACAGCCGCGGCAAGGCTGAAGGGAAGCGAACAGAAGACGGAAGGGAAAGAGTCCATGCCTATATGAGGGTATACGGCGGGTATAACAAGGGAACGTACAGCGCCTGTGCGAGGAGGTACGAGAGCATCCGAGCGAGCGTGGTGATAACAGTATGACGACCTCCAGTCAAGCATGCGATCCAATAGCAAACAGGGGCGGAGGGGGCGAGCGCGGCAATGCCACAGTGAGAGGCGAGATCCCATGGACATGGCGATCTCAATGAGAACGGCAGAGATCGCACACGCGTTCGCCGGCATGACTCAACTCCATGGTGTAAGCAGAAAGGCCGCGCGTCCGGCCAGTGATCTCGGCTCCTCGGCATCCTGTGCAATCCTGTGCGCAATCGCCGTCCATACCCATTCTGGCAGTGGTGGAGGGCATAGAGTCCAAAGCGCGCCAAAGCGGATGGGCGGACGTGCATAGGTTGAGGCGAGCGAAAGGAGATCGGCGACGTGCGATATAGCCCACGTCTATCCTCGACGGCAAGACAATAGCTTCAGCCGTCAGGAGTCTGCGACGCGGGGTGTCGAGGGTGCGTGGAATGTCGGGGAGGAGGAGCATATGCAGCAGACAGAGCGGCGAAAAGAGATACGGGCACGAGGGATGTGGTGCGGACAAGTGCAGACCTCGTGTGCCGTAACATAACCCCCCTGCAGCCGCGAAGTATGCGAAATAGGCGGGACGTACCGACATTCAAACACGCCGGAGCGGATTGACATGCCCTTGGACTCCACACGCTGCCGCGCAACGTGCTGCCTCAAATAAGAGAAAAACGCGAACCAAAGGATATCACCCTGCATTGCCAGCACAACGCGTACGCAAAAATGCGGCGATTGTGTAGGGAAGCGGGGGTCGTGGGCAGAAAATGGGCGCGATGTCGCAGGTGAGAAAGCGATCTGCAAGAGATCGGGGTTCGTCGAGGTTGACCGGGCATAGATATCCAAACGAGAGGCCTCCCAAGCCCCAGCGGGTTCTGGGCGTCGAGGGCGTGCATAAAAGCGAGCGCGGCGCAATCGAAAAGATCACGACAATCGGTGCGCAGAGCAACTCCATGTCGGGCAAAGGGGATGGGTATTTATGTGAGGTCCGAGCGGCTCGGAGTTCCCATGGAGTATAGCCAAAAGGGAGTAAGTCGGTCGTCGAGACAAGGCAGGACGTCGCGTCAGGATGCGAATACCGAGACTGTTCCTTTGGGAAGTTTTCACAGAGCATGGGTGCGCACGAGCAACTCCATGTTGGGCGGGGGTTTTTGAGGTAGAGGTCGTCCAGAGTTCACCATGGGGAACGGTTAGACGTGGTGAGTGAGAATGCGATCGATCACCAATCGGGGTCGGGCGATGTTGCCCGCGTCTCCCCTCGACGACAAGACAAAAGCTTCAGAAGTCAGGGGTCTGCGACACGGGTCATCGAGGTTGTAGGTAGTCGGGTTGAGAGTCTTGCAGCGCGCGCCGAAGCGGATAAGAGCAAGAGGGAGTCGCGCCTAGGCGGACAAATGCGGTCATAAGCCAAGTCATCAACATCATTGCCGCAGCCACCTCGGTGTGGGTGCGGAGTCATCATATCTGAAAACAAGTAAGCCTCAAAAGAACCACCGCTTCCACAGCAGGTGCGAGCGAACGCGGGTCCATCGCTCCGAGGAACCATCCAACATAAGAATCGCGAACCGCGCCCAAACGCAAGCAGGTTCGGTTCGTGATTTGAAGGAAACGCGACACCCAAGCCTCTCAGCGGCAAAGGATAGTCAACCATCTGGGCACCATCACACTCGGAGTGACGCCCCAGGGACCATGCGTGGGGCAGCGGAACGCTAGCGCGCTACCCCACGAAACAGACAAACAAGTCTCCGCAGGTGACGCATCCACCGCAGCACAAGAGGATCGACAACGGCGGACGCCAGGCGTTCGACAAGCAATAGCAAGGTTGGTCATGCCATGCACCAAGCGATCATGAAGTCGAGCGTCAGGGCTGGACATGACCAACAAGTACGAGTGTCCAAGGCGCGGACAGAGGATACGTCGCGCCGATGTCGGCAATGTCGAGCCAACCGACACCTCGTTCTCCGCGCGTAGGGCAGGCCATCAAAGACTGGACGCATGGCAACAGAACGAGTCCTCAAACACGCGAAACGATCCAGTATTGGGTGAGCTGGAGTGGTAGCGGCTCGGGTAGCTGGTTGGTGTGATTCTCAACAGAGTCGATCCTACTCCTCGATGACGAGGCTCTCAAATCGCGCTCCCCGGGCACCAAAAGGACCGCACAAGTGGTGCGACTCGGACGGTGTGGGATGCATAGGGGATGGGGACGACGGGGGAGTGCTAGCGGCGAAAATGTGTCGAGACTGCGGTGGGCGATGTCGAGCGATGTCGCGCGTTTCGACTCGTACACGAACGCTGCGCGGTCGTGTGGGACATGCACACAAACGGAACGACGCCTCCACAAGAGGAAACGATGGCCGTTTCATTGAGATACGGCCGTTAAGACTCGGGGGTACGGGACTTGGAGTGGACCTGGCGATCTCGGC
>KV426342.1:0-49292 GCA_001632375.1 Exidia glandulosa HHB12029
CCCGTTGCTTCCTCGGCCAGAGACCCTTCACTCTACCCACACAGGCTGGGCATCCTCTGTACTGCCCCAAGCCGACGCGCCTGGCCGACATGTGGCCCGTTCGTCGCCGGCGTAGAGCGCGATAGAGCGCGATAGAGCACGGCCAGCCGTTCCTCGTCGCTCCTCGTCGCCACTCGCGTCCGCGCGTCCCTGCCCTTGTCCGCCCGCCCGCCTCGTGCTTGCTTGCCAGGTGCCCGCTCGCGCCGACGTAGAGCCCGATAGAGCCCGGTACACGTGACAATAACACCCTTACCGCCCCTCGTCGCTCCTCGCGTCCGCCCGTTCCCGCCCTGCGCACTGAATTATAGGGTATATACGTACACTGCAGCTATATACGCTGTCTATACACTCGTAGTGTACCGTTGCACACGCCGTCGACCCGCGTCGACCTTGTCCAGCTTTCACCTTTGCACCGCGAACCCCAGGGAGCGTTAAAACGCTTACTACAAGCTCGAACACAACGCGCAGGACCTGACCCGATGCCTGTTGTCTCTCGAGAGCTAGGCACGATGTCGATGACGCTGAGCGCGCTTGTCGGTGTCTGTTGATTTCCTTTTCGGGCATACTATACAGCTCCCGGAAGAAAGTCCCGGCAGAGTCCCATCCCGCCGCCTCTCTGTAGAGCGATGCGGGGACTTCGAGCAGAGTCTCGGTTTGGGCCCATCAGATAGTGCCCATGCCATTCCTTATTAGCATGAACTGAGTGTGCGGCCTCTGGATGGTGAGAGGCGTTACACCCCGATGAGAGTATGAGTATGTGCATCTTGACGGACCTTCTGAGCGGTAACCATGGTAGACAGGGAGTTATATGGTGGTATAGGGAACTGTGCCATCATTCCCAATTTTTTCCCACTGGGTTTTGAGGGTTTTCCCTGTCTGCCTGCCTGATCTAATTCTTGGGCCGGTGGTTACAAGCGAGGAAGGTTGTGAAGAGACGTGGCAGCTCAAACTGTCGGAGGGACAACTACCGCACAGAAAGGAGGTCGTACAGGGTGGGAGGGTTGGTTTTCCGGTGTGTTGCATGTATTGTCTCGGCATTCATGTAACGCTCCGAAAGGCCCCCGGAATATACCATATGAGGTCCCATCTCGACTTGGCCGGATCCGGTGGGGGTTATAACGGTCAAAACTGGCGGTTCTCGGTGGGGGTTAGATGTAGCCTCCGGATCTCCGAGAATTTTCCGGCGCTGCGCACGCTATGAGAATGTATTGAGAGAAGCTTTGTACTGTGAGGGACTGCCATAGCAACCTGCTGTGCTTGCCAATAATCTCATAGACGACTCACAGGCAGTTTCTGCCCGATATCTCCGGGATTTTGGTTCCGCGGCTGCCGTTCCGAGCCGTCGTCAACCGGCTCCCCACCTGATTTCGGTGGGTGTTAGATGGATGCTGGCAGCGGCGTGGACCCACATCCGGTGGGGGTTAGATGGGAGGTTGAGCTCTCAGAGGGCCCAAATCCGGTGGGGGTTAGATGGGAGCTCTATCGGAATATTCCGGGGGCCTGCTCCGAAGCGGAGGCAGTCTATGTAGGCCCGTCAGCTCCGAATCTACCTACCTACCTACCTACCTCCAATGGAGCTTTCGTCGTGTCGTCCTTGCAGCCGCCGCATACTGTCGATGTCTTGAGCTCGGAGCCGCCGCGGCCGCGTACCGTCCATGTCTGGAACACCGAGACCGGTGCGAGGATTTTCGGCCCTTTGACGGACTCGCACTTGGACTCTCTTCCAGTCACATGCCTCGCGCTTTCTCCGGACAACTCACAGGTAGTAGCTGCCCTAGATTATGGCGGTGCCATACTTGTCTGGGGTACATCACCGGCGAGTACGGAATGCAAAGTATTGACTGGGCATTCGGGCACTATCTTCTCAGTCGCATTTGCACCAGCCCACCAGCTCGTGTCCGGCTCCACGGACGGGACCGTTCGTATATGGAATCCCGCAGACGGTCAGCAGCTCGGAGCATCATTACATGCACTAGAGTCCGTGTGGTGTGTGTCTACATATCCTAGTCAAGGCGATGGTGCACCACAGGTCTTGTTGGCGGCGGGCTGCCAAGGAGGACGTGTCCTTCTGTGGGATGCTGTCTCGAGGCAACTTCTGTGGTCCCAGTCACCGAGCACGGACCCCATCGAGTGCCTCGCATTTTCGCCATTTGGGAAGCACATCGCCTCCGCATCGTGGGACGGCACAGTCCGGTTCTGGAGCATCGAGACCGGAGAGGAGGCTAGTGGACCCCTCGTACTCGGCGAGCGAAGTTGGGGACCCGGGCGAGCTTGGGCACAATGCGTGGCATTTTCGCCTGACGGTACGCGAATTGTTGTTGGCGATGATGCTCCTACACTTCGTATTTGGGACCGCATCCCTTTGGAAGGTAGAAGTCACTCATATCCAACCGACGTCCAAATCGGGACATGACACATGTGATCGACGTTTTCCACAATATTTTGCTAGACAATAGAAATTCCGAGCCCTAAGAACTGTCTGAAATTTTGATAGCTACACAACGGTGTAATAATTGTGAGAAACGGTGCAGCCGTCGTTGAGCAGTTCTCGATTCTGGGATTTTGCTTCTTTTGCATGAAAAAGCGGGAACTGCTCAACTATGTCCCGTAAACTGACGAAAAATCCGAGCCACACTCTACAAGTTGCCCAACTTAAGGATCGGCCGGCCAGCAACCCAAATGGTCGCAAAATTATGTATAACGCGACGAGCTCGGCCGAGTCCGATGGCTTCGAACCCCGCTCGTTGAGCTTTGCCTCGTCTTCCCTCGATAGATGCGGTTCTTTCACTCGCTCGAATGGTCTCTGTTCGCTCAGTCCCACGTTTTCGCGTCATTTTACCTAACTACAAGAATGACGAACTGCCATGCAAGTCCCACTATCCTTGCGTATCACTCGCCGCGGCGCCGCCGCCTGCAGGGCCCATCCCAGAACGGTATTTTGCTCAGGCGGCGTTCGAAGCCATTGTTATTACGTACCATTGTCTCTCGTAAGCCTGCTGGTATGCTGAGACCATGTTTGTTCACTGTCACCCGTTGCCGCGTCGCGCCGTCGTTGCGTGCGGCGCAGCAAACCCCATGCGCTGGACTTCTACATCACGGCATCGTGCCAATGGACCGTTTGACCATCTCCGTCAGCCTACATATCTACGCTCTTTCTATTGCATCCTCGCGTACTCCTAACGAAGGTTGGAGTTCTAGGAAGTGCAAAGTACAGTACCGCAAAAATTGGTTTCGAGGGTGACTCGCGCCGCGAGACAACAGCTATTCACGCCTGCGCGTACGACCCTTGTGTCCAAGTTTCCCGCTTGTAGTTGGCAGCAATCGCGCCTGCGCGGGGCAGGCGAGCGATAGCGCATCGGCGCGATAGGCGTGGGGCGTGCGCGGCAGCGCGAACGGTTGGGCGCTGCGATACCAAGCACGTGGCGTGCACGGTGGGCTTGATATCATCGGTAAAGCAGCTGCGAGGATTCTCGAGCAGGGTACTCGGAGGAGCCGCCGAGCATGCCGAGGGGAGGTGTTTTCATACATATTTTACAGAAGTGCACCGGCTTGCCGTGTTCGTTATAATTTCAACAAATTGTGTTGCGCCGGGAATTTTTCGTCAGTTTACGGGACATACTCAACGACGGCTGCACCGTTTCTCACAATTATTACACCGTTGTGTAGCTATCAAAATTTCAGACAGTTCGTAGGGCTCGGAATTTATATTGTCTAGCAAAATATTGTGGAAAACGTCGATCACATGTGTCACGTCCCGATTTGGACGTCGGTTGGATATGAGTGACTTCTACCTGAGGACGGTGTGCGCGTTAATACGGTAATGCCCGCCAGCGAAGCCAGGTCATTACCGTATGTCACGTCTGCGTCCCGTAGACTAGGTGTGCGCTTGCGAGGGGGTTGAATGTGACCTAGTCAGCACACCTCGGCATTCAGATGTATATAGTCTATAAGACCGACGTCGACTGTACGTTGGGCGCGACTTTGTGCTCCAATGCTTGTCCTCGAACAGCTCGGTCCCGAAAGACCGGCGACTTGATCGCACATATTCCTGAACTTCTGCCCGACGGCACCTCAGCAGAAGTCATCGGAGCAGGCCTCTCTACCGAAGCCCGAAACCCCGGGCCGGACTGCGAACGTTGCGAACGTTGACGGCACTTTGGAAAGCGACTCAGGAATCCTTCGGGATTGCGGTGGGCTGGGCTGGGTAAAGCTCCGCGAGGTGGAGCTCTGCACAACAGAAAATGCAGAATGCGTTCGCAAACAGCCTCGACTGCCGCATCCACGACGCCGACAACCCGCGCATACTCGTGTACTGTGCAAGCTGCAATTTCCAGGAGGGAGTGTGGGTATGTTGTTACAACAATGAAGTTCATGCTCCAAGCTCGATGGCCGCAGCGACTACAAGCTTGGTGAACTCGAGTATGTGCGTCCAGCTGAAGCCCGGCGTGTTGACTGCCCGAAAGTTAGCAACAGGAAACAGCCTTCGTGGATGACCTCCGTAGCTGGGTAATCTTATACTCCAGTTACGCTGTAAAGTGCTGCAACGCGCCTGTCGACGACATGACGTGTAGCGCGAAGGATCACAATCTCTATGTAGCCTGTTCACGAGACGCACGACGGATAAACCGCCCAAACCCATCCTCGCGCTCCCACACCCGCTTCGATAAGAACCCTCCGATCCAGATTCCGCCGCGGGGATCGTCCGCAACAAGACCCATAAAGTTGCGCACGGGGAACGGCTGGAACGACATGCCCCACAAATATACGCACTTCGCCGGCCCCTCCTCATTCTCGGGCAGCGCCCCGGAAAAGTCGATCTCCATAAGCTTCATATCGCGCCAGTTGGTAAAGCCGTTCCACGCGCCGGTAGGTTCGAAGAACAGAGTCAACCTACCGGCGTTCGCAAGACGCCAGCGAAGCCAGTGCTCGACGGCTGGCCGCGCAGTCTGCTCGGACACTGTGCGTCGGATGTGTAGCGCGAGGGCACCGAGGGACATAGAGGAGATAGCGGAGAGCGGGAGGGTGGGAGTGATGACCGTGCAGGCGCCGTTGTGAAGGTATGGGCGCGGGAGGACGTCAGAGAGGTAGCGGCGCAGGTTGGCGGAATAGAGGACGTTCAGAGGTGTGGTGGACGTCGTGGGACCGTGAATGTTCTGTTCAACATTAGGTGGATGGAAAGTGTTCGAAAGTGCCTATGTACGTACCTGAAGACAGAACGCGACGAGCGCATCGCTCGTGCTGATCCATATATCCTCGGCGTCGCCGTGCTCCTTGCGCAAGTCGTCCATCGCCTGCTGCTTAATCCGCTCCGCCTCCGCCGTGGGCACAAACAGCTCGCGATTCTCGATATCGCGGTTGACTGCAAAGTCCCACGCAAGCGTAGCAAAGAACTTTGCGCTGTCGATAAGACCAAAAACGCGCCATGACGGCGGAGGCTCGAGGTTGGAGGTCTTTCCTGTCTCGACGTACTTTGCCAGAGGGTCGCCCTCCGGCAGCGGCGCGACCGTTTCGCCCTTCAGTATTCGGGCGAGCGCGATACCAATCTCCTTGTTCCCGTGTCCGTCGCAAAGGACGTGCGGGGTCGTGAGGCCGATGATAGATGCATCGGCAAAGGTGGTGACTGCGCCGGGCAGGGATCAGCGCGGTCAAGGTCTATCTTGTGCAGATAGTTGTCAGGCCTACCTTGCAAGAAGGTAATGGGGATGTCTTCGCTCATGCGCTGCGTCACAGAGCGAGGGCCGCCGTCAGAGAAAAGAGCATCGTTATTATCTTTGACTGTAAGTGTCATAGAGTCTGTTGGACGAGCGTAGGCATAGTGGTCGTCGATCGGCCCATCTTTGTGCGTGTGCTTGAATCCATAACGATGCCTGGACGGCGAGAAAGACGAATACAAGTGGTATTCCCACGCTGAAGTCTAATCGCACGCTCAGTACGGACATAGAGCAATTTCTGAGCAACGTACAGTCTTATTCTTACGCAGGCGCGCTCCAAGCAGAGGCCAAGTCTGCACGACGGTTGCCCAGGCGCGCTCGACCTTCGCTGGGTCCAAGACGCGGTCCACGACCCAGCCTGTGATGACAATCGAGTCCTTCTCGTTACCGCTCACATCGAAGACGCCGGCAGGTACGATGTTGGGCGACATGGTGAGTTCCAAGAGCTAAACGTCCGGATGTACATGTCAACATCGGAAGGAGATTCCGGGCGATTTTGTACTCCGATGCTTGTCCTCGTACCACCCTTGGAGCTCGGTCCCGACAGACCGGCAAACAGTAAATCGCAAACACCGGCCACCTCGGGCAGTAATGAAGATGAAGAGGGACTTCTTCTCGTCGGCAGCTCAGCGTAGGTCCCTGGTACCACGCAGACTGAAGCAGGCCTCGCTTCCGAAGCCCGTGCAACCCGGAGTCCGGACTGTCAAGCAGGTCAAGTTTGAGACATTGTCATGTAGCGGCCTGCTCTTCTGCTCTTCTTGAGGCCGTGCTGCTCTTCTCGAAGGCCGGCTGGATCGCAATTCGGCGGTTCCGCGGGTACAACGGACTCCACTCCTCTTCTGCCCCACAGCTAAACACATTACTCTGACCCACGGGAAGGGTCCTGTTCTAATTCTGTTTGCGCGCTTCCCGCGTCAGAGCAAACAAGAGATGGGACTGTATATTATCGTGAACCCCCGGCTAGGCGTCCAATCCACCCTTGTCCCGCATCTCTGCCTAACTCCGTCATGGGTGCCGTCGACGACAGCTTCGGCGCGTGGTACATTGGCCAGCAATTTGCTACGCTCCTCCTCGGGGTGTCTATTCTTCAGACGTGGATGTTCTGGACGAACTCGGAGAGGGATCCCGCCCACCTGAAGGCTTTGGTATGTGCGTAGATACATATCAGAGCTGCATGGACTGAACTTGTGCCAGGTCATCTTCCTTCTGTAGGCCTTCCGAGTCGATTCCTTATGGCAACGTTCCTGATAAGAGGCAGCGTTCTCGGGTTAGGGTTCAACGCGCTAGTGTCCGCTGGACTGTACCATTTCCTCGTCTCGTCAATTGGCAATCCCGAGGCCATGATGGAGGTTCCCTGGACCTTGAAGGCAGAACCTTTCCTCTCGGTGAGCGCTTACTCCGGTCACGAGTGCCCGCCGGTACTCAACGCTATGTTTGCACAGGCTGCTAACGTGTTCATCGTGCAATGGTGCGTTCCATCACCGCAATTAAGACACAGATTTCGGCGACCCTCTGACTTACTTGAAGGTTTTACGCATTCAGGCTCTTCCGATGTATGCCGTGTACATCCCGCGTCAACCAGGGACTCACTCGTCACAGTAACGCGAAATTACGCACTGCTTATCGTCGTGGTGAGTTGACCTTCTCGGCCACACGATACAGTTTCTGACCCACTCCAGATGCTCCTGGGTGCATCGCAGCTAGGTAAGCACGCACGGATATGTCGCAATCGGAAAGACACGGATTGACACGCATTAGCGACTGGTTATGGTATGTCCGCGAATAAGTATTATAGCTCGCGTACCTCAGACTCACGCTACACAGCGGCTGCCGTCTTTCAGTAAGCCCCGTCCACTGCGATGCCCCTGCGCTCAGCGCACTGTTCTCCAGGCTTGGCCTCACTGGAACTATTGTCTCTGGGACGGCACAAAAGGCAAGCGTCTCACTCAGTCTCGTCTGTCGAAACTGACGCAAACCAGAATCTTGCTTGCGCATCTCTCGCCGTCGACCTCGTTGTCGACGCCATCATCACCGCGGCGATGGTACACTTCCTCCGAACGCACCGAACGGGTATTAAATCGTGAGTACACCTTACTCCCGTGTTTCCGCGGCCCGCTCATCATTGATGCTCTGCGCCTCGTGAAGGACGGAGAGTCTGATGAACACGCTGACCAACTATACCCTCGCGTCTGGGTTCTCTACCTTCGTCTGTTCGTGCGTTATTCTCGGGACGGTAAGCATGAACGCGAACCAGCGACACACAGGCTGAGGATGAAACTCCAAGTACGTCGCCCTGCCGGACACGCAAATATACTCGGGTATAAGCTTCCTCCTTCCTCATCGTGCGTATGACCTATACGACTGGTTCCTCGCGGTCTGACGCCACGCACTCGATATTCAGTGTACACGAACTCTCTTCTGGCTTTGTGAGTATCCTCGTGTCTTGTAAAGTCTGCAACGGAGACTAGATCACTGATGTTTGCTTGTGACAGGTTGAACGCACGCCGCTCTCTTCGACACCGCTCCACAGTTGGGCGTACCTCAGAGTCTCTAGAGCCTTCACGGCATACAGACAGAACGCCGCACGCAACGATGCCTTTCTTCGAGTTGACAAGTCCGAAAGACTCGAGAGGCACTTCCTCGTCGCCGTTTACATCCACAGCATTGAATTTTACCTCGGTATCTCCTCTATCATAAGCATTCGATGGAGGGAACTCATGCTACTGTAGGATTCAGACCGACGGCATACACTCCGACTGGATGAAGAGCAGTCGGGAGGGGGAAAGGACCGGAAGACGTCATCGGGAGGCTTTTGAGATAGGAAGCAATCACGGTGAGAATGCCAGGCTGTATATCCAGCGTTCGACATTAATGACAACATGCAGTTTCGAAGTCTCGCGCCGAAAGCACTGTTACCAATGTACAGTACTGCAAACTGTTCAGGCCTGTTAGGGCACTGTCGCACGTTCACGACGTTAGGAAACCAAAGCACACCTGCAGACGTTCTCCGTCCTGGAGGACGTCGTCGGATTTCCGCGCTACTTTAAAAGCACTTGAACAAGCAACTTGGGCATCCTCGAGATCGCGGTGGGTTGGGTAGCGCTTACCAAGTGAAGCCGGATGCCCGACAGGAAGGTAGAGTGCGTTCGAAGACCACGACCCAGCCTCCACCACCTCATCCCGGCATATGTGAACAGCAGGGTCCGTTGCAAGGTAACTTTCATTTCCAGGAGGGAGTGTGGGTATGTCATTACAACAATAGATTTCATGCTCCCAGCTCGATAGCCGCAGCGACTACAAGCTTGGTGAACTCAAGCATGTGCGTCCAGCTGAAGCCCGGCGTGTTGACTGCCCGAAGATTAGCAACGGACGACGTCAGCAGTGCAGACATATACGCACTCGTGTCAGCCGAAGAGTGAATGTTGGGGTTGTCTATGAATGAAGATGAGCAGCATGCTATCACAGATCAGGTGATACTCACCCTGGCCCAGCGTCGTCTCGAACGGGAACGCGGACGGGTAACCGTTCGACGTCCACGACGCATGGTCCGAGCATCCGTACCCGCACGTGCTTGTCGCGGAGCCGATGGAGTTGTATTCCGCAACGAGCGAGCGAAGGTACGTCGTAAGCGAAGAGTCGGTGCGGTCGGTGATGAACGTGATGGCAGCCGTCTTGTTAGGCGGCGTGTACGCTTCACAGCACGAGCGACGTCAGTGCCTCATACAGACAGAGAGGAACCAGAACGCACCGGTCATGTCCAACTGGATCTGCGCGCGGACAGGCGTCGCGGCGCGAGCGTAGCTGGCTGCGACGGCGCTCGAACCCAAAAGACCCCCTTCTTCGCCAGCATACCAGTGGAAATGAATTGGCACGCTAGGGGCATAGCCGCTCTCGACGAGAGCACGGAAAGCCTCGATGAGGGTAACGCTACCACTGCCGTCATCATCAGCCCCTGGAGCGCGAGCGGTCGTTCCGCCGCTGATGGAGTCCAAATGCGCGCCGAAGATGACGACAGGCGCTGTGGGGTCTGCGCCGGCGAACGTGGCAATGACCGACTTCTGCGTGAAGGACGAGTGTGTGAACTGCGTCACGTTGATGTCTTCGCGGTCACCAGCCAGCTGCGTGCATCTTCGTGAGCTTACATCGACGGGCCAGCAGAGTACGTACTCCTTGAACGGTGCTGGCAATCGAGTTGCTCGCCTGAGCGCCAGTCGTGCTGCGGTAGTGGCGGTTGTTGAAAGCGGTCAATGTAGCAAGGTAGCTTTGAAGGTTTTCAATAGACAAGTTCGCGATGACGGCGTTCACTGTCTCCTGCTGCGAAATGACCGGGACTTGCGCACGCTTTAGTAGTCGCCGAGCACGGCACATGTACGCCGCTTACAAGTAGCCAGGAGAGCGTTCGCCTTCAAGCTCGCGACCTTCGCCAAGCGCTCCTTCCTGTCCGCCCAAGTCTCGGTCACATCGACCTACAAGGCGCTGTGAGCTACATTCTCTGAATGGTACAGCGACGTACAAACTTGACGAACTTCTCCTCAAGCGCGTACTTCTCCGCAAGGGTATACCACACCGGTTCGACGTCGTCTGCAAACTGAAGGAGCGCGAAACCGGGACGGGGCTTCGCAAAAGCATCAACGGGGCTCGCAACCGCGAAGCCGAATTGCAGAAGGACAGTGGCAAGAGCAACGAAAGACTTCATCGTGACGAGTCAACACGGCCGGGAGAATGAACGCAAGAGCAACGACCCAAGCTGGGGAGAACGCGTCGCAGTCGCTAGTTTCGCGGCTTTATAATGTGGTCGCCATACAGGCCCGCTGCGCATGTGGAAACCAGGATGATGCGTGACGTGGCGCGTGGCGCGGGCCCGCCCACATGCACCCCGCCTTCGAAGATACAGCGGGCCGTGTCCTTACTGTATCGCAACGGATGTCCGGAACGACCACAACGCCTTGCAGATCCAGGCGCAGTGCAGGCTTGGCGCTGCTTCTTCTTGTCCTGCGGGCGTGTGCACGGGTATCTCGGGACTTGCGCCATCGCGCGATTCGCAGTAATGCACTACTGTGTAGTGTCGCCAGACTGCGCAAAGACGGCGTAATGCTATGTGAGAAGCGCGCTGGTGCAGACCGGCCTAGGGCTACATGAAGGAATGCGCAGGGAGGAGCTCACCGTGCAAGAAAATGTATACGAGTCATGTAGAAGTAGTGGGTGTGTAGCATAAGAGAGGTTTGCTCCTCAGCGCCAAAATACAAAGACGAGCAACCGCTGTAGAGCGATGTGCAGCCATAGGCAACAACGAGATCGAATACGAAGATAACAGGTACTGAAATGATCTATAGTCGTGAAATGGCAAGCGGTCACGGCGCCGGAAGGAGTAGGCGTTCAAGGCAGGACCAAGATTTTGGCGGTGTAATATGAGGCGGATCCAAGTCTCCTTGGCTGGCTTGTGTGTCGGCGAGGTCCAAGGAAGGAAGGAGAACGGTCCGGACTCCGCACGACGCTTCCCTTCTTGCTTTTGCTCTTACTTCACAAATGCACATCCGACTGAGCGAGTCCGCAGCGCTACGACAGGGCGGGGCGGGGCTCATGAATGGCAACAGGTGCGCGTCCTGCTCGTCATTCGTGTGAATACTCATTGCGCTTGGTAGTTACAGCTGGCACGCACGCCCCGCGTGTCCGTCTTTGCGCACAATGTGCACGCTCGAGGCCGCGCACACGCCACCTGCTATCATATTCGTGTTTATGACGAGGTGGTGTAAGTCAAAATTCGCGGCACATAAGTAACGCGAAAAGGACAGCGTACAACCCCGTACTCGTCCAGATCAAGCAGCAAACGACAGTTTCAGGCTGCAGCTAGTTATGACGGCGGAAGTACTCGAGGTCGAAGATTATTGAACGAGCATAATTTGAACCGGATAAGCCGAACCGAACCAAGACGCCGAGAGCGGAGTTTGGATTATGTTGTTCTGGGAATCTACCACGAAATATATCCTCGCATGATAGAGAACACTGCGCTAATAGTATGCGTAAGCTCTACGTGTTGCTCAACATTGATCACTTCCATATTTGATCCTGAGCTACAACGACACTGCGGCCGAGCCGTCCTGTGGACTCGGCCTTCCGCCGGCTACAGTAAGTACCTGACACGTAGGATGTCATATATATGGTCAGTCAAACACACTGTCCCGAGTATGCGTCCTCCTGAGGCTATGTTGATTTCGACTTCCCTAGACCTAAATAAGCAAGTCATCGGTAGCCAGAGGGACAGATGGTGTGATCGGATTGCCGCTGTCTGCGCCGGGCGTCATGCCGCGCTGGCTGTACCGTCATCCCTGCCAGTGTCGCTGAGTTCCAGGACCTTGTTTCAGTACTAGCGGAACCCGTGGGGAGGCTATATAAGGAACGAAAGTTTTTTCGCGGCCCTCAGCACTCATACACCCACAAATGCGCTACTTCACCATCGCTCTCGTCACTCTATGCACACTTCTCTCTGCGGAGGCGTCGCCAATCCCTACAGTCGACGCCTCTCTCGTGAAGAAGGACTCCATCGGCGGAGGTGCTGGAGCGTGGGGCCTATGGCCGCACGGGTCGTTCAGCACGCACACCAAAAGGCAGGAGCGAGTCTCACGCCAGAGCAGCGAGAGTGAGAAGCGCGCTGAGGGTCCTGGTGACTGGTGGAGGTTGTTCAATAACTAGAAGGCGAGGAGGGTGGAGATGGAGACTGGGCCAGGTTTCTGTGGTCAGATATGGGAACGGCGCATGGCTCTTGGTAGTACTGCAATATAGTAGAGTTCCGCCAGTGATTGCCAGCTGCTATCTCAATGTTCCATTTATACAATCAGCCTGGAAGTGCCATAGAGGCGGATTCGTTGCTATACAAGCTTTCATTCAAGGGCAAAATACACTTTGCAGCCAGAGTGTCGTCGGGTTCGGGAAGTCGGTCGCAGGCCCCTAACTCCGATACCCTACCAAGTCCGCTCAACACATGGACTTTGCCGATTCGCGTATCTCCCTCTTACCACCACCGTCGAAACCTGGCGCTTTGCTGCTCGCCGTCTAGAACGATCTCGAGAACTCTACAATGGCTCCAACGGCGTCAGTTCCAGCTGGAACTGAGCCTCTTACGAATGGCCTGACCGACGCGGTCGTCAGCGCGGTCAATAAACGCGTCCTGCCATCGCGCGTGCGCCGCGGCGGCCCGGGCGTCGGCCAGAACGACGTTGACAAGCTCATTCTGGACACCATCGAGCGCGAGCAGGAGGCAGCTATTATCCCGGAAACGACAAAGTTCATCCTCACGACCGACTCCAAGCTCGTACCACCCATGATGGACAACGTATCGACCAGACCGGACCTGGCGAAATATTTCAGCCGTCCAGAGATTATGCACTCGCTCAAGATGCAGCGCGACATCCAGACGCCGGAATTTACGCCGCTGTCCGAGATCGCAGCGGTGGGCGGACGGTTGCGAGTACGCAGCGAAGAGGTAAGGCTTGCCGTGGCACTGCTCTAGCTTTACGCTGACGGCTTGTACAGAATATCATTGACATGTCGGACGAGGCGTATCTGCGCCGTCATCGTCGATACGAAGCTTTCGAGAAGAAACAGCGGCGGCGCGAGAAAGAGAAGCTCGTGCACGAGCAGTACAAGCTGCGCCAGCGCCTCGACGAGCTACGCGGCTTCGACATCAACGCGTTCGCCGTGTCTGGCATCCCGCAGACTCAGGTGGAGACCGAGGAGCGTCGCAAGATCATGCTCGAAACTGCCGAAGCGCTCGACAGACGCTACGCCACGCTTCTACCTCCGGACCCAAAGCGTACGGTCAGGCGGCGCGCGCAGAGCGTAGGTCCGACAGCAGCGCGTGCTCAAAGCGTTGGTCCATCCATGTCGCGTGCGATGATGGCAGACGACCCACCGCCGCCACCGAAAACACCGCGGAGGCGTGGTGGGACGCCAGCACCCACTATTGCTCGCCAAGAACTTCACGATGCCGCACTATATACTCCAGGATCAGACGCGCCTCCAAAGAGCACGAAGAAGTCGTCGAAGAAGAGCAGCAAGCCCAAGTCGTCCAAGGGAACGACGCCAAAGCTTACGATCAAGCTTCCTGCGCGCGCGGCAGACGCAGCGACGGCAGCGGCTACTTCGCCGACATCTGATAACTGGCAGCCAATGCCCGCGGCGGATTCTGACCCCATGGACGACACGTACGATCCCGAGTCCTCAACCACCGTCGCTGCCGCACGCGTCGGAGCACGCCGCATGTCAGCGCCCAACCCACCTCGCAAACGCGCACGCACAAGCGGCCCCGCACCACCGGCACGTCCCTCCACGCCCTCCGTCGGACCGAACGGCGTGCCTGCACTCATCCTCGCCGCGAAGCGTATGGCGCAGCCGAAGAGTCGCAGGATGTCGCGTCTCCCGGACCCGTTTGGCGTCAAGATGCCTCGAAGCGTGGGCGAGGAACGCGAGTTTGAGATCCCGGTCTGGGCGCAGGTGGGCTACGAAGAGCCCGAGGACGAGGATGACGAAGACGCGAGTGTGAACAGCCCGCCGAAGTACGAGGGTGTGGTCACGCACGGGCCGCCACCCGGGATGGAGATGGATGTCGACGTGGAAGTCGGCGAGATCGAGTGAATGTGCCCTGGGATTGCGTGTTCATCTACTGGACTTGTGTGTGTATATTTCACGTTGTAAAACAATTGTACGGCACCTCATCAGTCCTCCCGGATACTACAGCGAGTCTACTCAGGTGTAGTAGTAGCTATTTGCCGTAACTTATCAAGGACGCCCTGCACCGCAGAGCCACTGTGCCTATCATACAGGACCGCACAATACGTAGGACCCTAGTCAAACCCCGACCACCAGTCTCCCGACCCCTTGCCGTTCGGCACTCCGGATCCAGCCAGCAGCCTCGCAACTATCGGCTCTGGCGAGGTACCGGACTCGGCGATGTTCTTCTTGGCAAGGAGGACAGATGCGCCGTCGGCATTCGCCACCGGGGCTGCCGTGGCAGAGAGGAGCGTAGCAAGGGAGATGAGGGCGACAGTGAAGAAGTGCATTGTAGACTGGTAATGGGGTGAAGAGCTGAGGATGCTGCTGGCGATCTGCGTTGGGAGGACAGGTGAACGGATTCGCCGCCTTTATAGTATTCTATGCGCTGATGAGGTTCCAGAACTGGGCAAGGAAGTTCTTCTCGATTGCCCTGTGCGTATTGCTGTACGAATATCTCTGGCCCTCGTGTAGTTGACCACAGTTTCGAGCCTGTGGGTCAGCTACCCGTGTTGCCAAAAGTGGCGATATGGAACATAAAGCAATACCATCAGCCGGCGTTAGAGTCTTGCACGTGACGTAGTGAGCGTCGTTATTAGTCCTCCCGCTAAGTACAGAGCAGTGATGTTGGTCGGAGTCGACGACAAGCAGACGAACGCGTCCATGCGGGATGTCCATCAAATGTCGACGTCCCCACAAGCACCGCTGGGAGTACTGCCTCCGCGTCTGACAGACTTCATAGGCAACAAACGGATGACAGCCTGAGGCATGTCGAAGTGCCGAAATGGAATGACAGGGTTGTCCAAAATGGCTGGCGCAAGCGGCATAGGTTCTGTCAAATGTTTAGATGATATTCAGGAGACCACAGCGCATACAAGCCGTCGAGCAGCGATCACAACAGCCATCTGGCAGCAACACATATGCCTCGATCGATTTCAGGCCCACTCGACTCTGTCATGATCGTAGAGACGTTCCTTAGAACGCCGGGAGATCGCGTGCACCTGCATCCTCCTGGAAATTTGGGCCTTCAAACGCGACCCGGGCTTCGATATTCGTACAGGTCTGCTGCACGCGCTCCTCTAGAGGCGCTCCGTGAACTGTCAGAGCTCGCTCGTCATATACGGGAGCTGCAGCGACGAGGAAGATACAGAGAGCGAGAGGGAGGAAGAGTCGTATGTGCATGACTTGATGTGAGACAACTTGTGAATCATGAACTATCGTTTTATACCCAGCACCGCCCTCTGCGCCCTCGACAGTGTACGAACTTCGCGCAGACGAGCACAGGGTGCGCCATGAAGCGTGATGGCAAGCTTCTCGCAGGAAAATGAAGTACGGCGCAACGTCAGTCCCTGAGCTGGTCGTACAGGTTGGCAGAGGGCAAGACCTAGTGCACGTTGCGGCACCGACGCTTGGCGGACAGACTGGACGTTACATCGCTCCCGTTGTGCATCAAACTTCATGTCGTTGGTCAAAGTTAAGGTCCTTGTAGAGTGGCAGGGAGGAACGCCGACGTAGCCGAGAGCGCGCCGACCGACAATGTTGCATCTAGTTAGACGATGCTGCAGCAGATGGCTTCTGTACCGCCATTCCCTGCGCGCGATAAGGTTGTTGAGGCGCGTAGAGGTAGCGGTAGAATTGTACAGGCGTTGACAGGCCTCGGGTTGGCGGGCTCGATAGCAACTGTGAAGTGTCGCTAGAATCCCTAAACCCAGAACTTTGGTGACGAGAACTGAAGGCGATGTGCAGGGCAGACTTGCCAGACCAGGTCAAGGTCCTTGGTCAAGTGATGTTCGGCTCGTTCCACGTCAACTTGCGCTCTTTCGTCCGCGTCCGCTACGATCCTTATGCCTGACCCACAACAACAACTGCCGCGCCGTATCCCTCGAACCCATATTCCAACGGAACTCGCGCCGACCGGGAAGAAAACCCTTGTGGACAGCTATAAATGTCGGTTGCCCAGTAATATCATATCGCGCTTTGGATGATATTGAACAGTGATGTCCAGCGTTGTCTCCTCGCGCGCGCATCGCGTTTGGTCTTTTTCTTGGGGCTACCGGTCTTGTAGGCCTCATGGTATCGGACCAACTCGAGAAGAAATATCCCGCTCCTTCGTCAGCGTCAACTGCGGAAACAGGAAAATGAAGACAAAGATGCATCCTTGCGCCTCCTAATCACATGGGTGTGTTTCGCTTGAACTCGCTGTCGTTCTTGCTTACGTCGTTAGTGAAGATGGCTGATTTGGCGTACTTTCAGCTCGCTCTCTGAGTGCTCGGTCACGCCTGGGAGTCGCTGCCCGCCAGCTGGTCCCCGATGACGCACCGTCAGAAAGAATGATGTCTTTGAAGACATTGTACAGTAGCCATCGAAGTCACTACGACGAAGTCTCCCTCATGGGCCACCGCTTCGCACTGTAGCGTGCCTTGGGTTTGCGGGCTATATCAGCGCTTCGTGCCTTGCAGTTCGCTAATAAGTCTACAAACCGGTACAGGGAGGGTGTGCTGCTGTCGTCCATCGAGTCTCAAGATCTCTGCGCCTCGTGGTCGCGTTCTCGTATGCACCTCTTACACCAACCAGCACCCTGGTCCCCCAGCATCCTCCTGAATAGGTGTATTCAAGCGCTTGCACTGGACTCTCTCGGGCTGTGCGACGGGCACGGCGTAGGCAGCGACGCCGAAGAGGACGAGAACGAGAATTCCAAAGTGGTGCATCTTCGAATCGGCGTGGGCGTACGGATGGCGGCTTGTCCCTTCTCAAGCCTGTTTTTATACAGTATGCTGCAGCTTTCCGTGCTCCACGATGCACCCGACAATCTTGCTGTCGACGTACAGCACTGCCCGTCACGCCTTCCTCCACACCCCCGCCACGATATGGGCGCACAATCTACTCTCTGGCAACCAGTGAATCTATTGAAAACACTGCTCGGCCGCGGCGGATCTAAAGAACAAAGTGAGGATCCAGAACTTCCTTAGGCACGCCACCAGTCGCCGGCACCAATGGCGTCAGCGTGGACGCCAGCGGGTTCTGCTCTCTTCGCATCGACCTCTACCGCGACGGGCCAGTCTCCATCTCCGCTGCGGCGCACAGGCCATTCTCCATCGCCGATATCCTCGCGAAGAGTGCCGTCGACGGCAGAGCGTTTAGTGTCCTTTGCGTCTACAGATTCGGGGTGCACGTGCAGCCAGTCGCCAGGGCCTTGACGAGCGACGTTCTGCATGACTGGAGTTGCTTCGACAACGGCAGCGAGTGCTGCAATGAGGGCGAGTGTGAAGCAGTAGCGCATGTTGACTTGGGTACGAAAGCTCGGCTGGCTTTGCTGGAGGATATGGCTCGCATGTGACGTTGCATTTATACGCGAACGCTTCCACTCCGCAAATCGGTCGTTTGTGGCTGGTCGTCAGCGTCCTGCTCCACTCGCTTTGCTTCAGCATGGGCTGAGTCCCCGCATCAGCTTCTCGCCTTTCGCGCTGTCGTACAGCAACGGGCCCGGTCTGTTTCAGTGGTCGTGAGACTCTGCCTATAGATTCCGGAGGTCGAATGTCATAATTCGCAGAGGATGCTCGTGGGAATGCCGCGTTCGGAGACGGAGGGCGGGTTGAAGGCAGATGCGGCTGACAAGACGTCGACTGACACAATCATGACATTTCGGGGTGTACAAACAGGATCCGCAACTAGATTGAGACTTGACACACTCTTGACGTGCGGCCGATCGACACCGTAGCAGGCATCAGCACAACACCAGTCGCAGCGAAGGACTGATCGTCCCTGTCTCCTCACTGACGTTGCGGCAATTTTAGGCTGCTCCGCAAAGGATTGTTCCGCAGTGTCATCGTGTCTTGGATGGGACATACGAGAACTAGGCGGTGTGGAGCAGTGCGTACGACAGTACTACGATTGTCGTGGCAGCCCGGGTCCTGAGGCCTGACCCGTGGTTTCAAGGCACATGATTGAGTGCACTGTGACATTTGTAACGTGTTCTACTGCAGTCTCACATTTGATTTCCCGGCCAAACTGTCTGCAGCCTCAAGACAAGCATGGATCGGAGTGGAAACCGCGTTCAGTCACGTGCTGTTATATAATACATACTGACATTCGTTGAGGACGACACCGAGGCCTGGCAGCGAAGCAGCTATCGGGGTGCTCGTCGCTCTAAAGCATAGAGTAGACCGGTGATGAGGAGGAGAGTGACTGATGCCGCCAAACTCAGGAACAAAGGAACGGGATCCCACTGCCAGGATGCGTCAGCGGTTTGTACAGAGACGATACTTTGAACATACCCTGGCAACGCCAAAAATGGGATTGGCGGCTACCCCATCTTGCAAGTCGGTATTGGCATTGTCTCGCATCACGCCCCAGTACGCTATAGCCTACAGGCAGGTTGCTCAGAGTTACTGTATTCGCACCGACACCGCACGACTGATGCGTACCGTGATATTCTCCAGAGCCATTTCAAGCGCAGATAGATCTGGAGTCCTAGTTATGAGCGTGCCCATATAACTTTCCAGAGTTGTCATCGGATGATAGTTCGGGATAAGACTCGAGTTACTAGCAGGTTGCGTAGCGATAGGCGCGCTCAACGGCGTGAAAATGTTCGACCAGTTGAACTCGAAGGTGTTGTTCCCTGCGGGCCTGGGCGTGTATCGCTGCCACGTGTGGTTGTTTCTCAGCGGTCGGCTTGGTTGGCTTGTCAAGTCGGCGCTATTGTTAGCCCATAGGATCGTAGTATTGAACGTCGTCGCCGTCATCTGACAGGCTATCGGCAGCGCGTCAAACTGGGCGGGGTCGATGCTGTTGAGACCTTCGAATGGAAGATGAACAACACTTCCATTATTGCCTCCTTCGTCGGCAATCTAAGCGGGTGCCGGGACGTCAGAAGGCCCAAGGGGCCAGGAAATCGCATGCAGCTACACCCACATTTGGCAGTGAGTTATTCAGAATGTTGCCAGCGAAGCCAAAGTTCAAAGCGTAGAAGAAGATGGTAGAAGTGAGGTCGACGTCGATGCCTGAGCGGCCCGGTTTCCGGTCGTATAATGCTCCAGTGAGGGTCGTATCCGGAAAGTCAGAAGTCCAAACCTGCTCGCGAGAGGTGTTGAACGTCTTCGGAAATCGAACAAACGTATTGTGCGGTGCATCCCAGCCTATATCGTGATAGAAGCCCTGACCATATGGGCTCCCAGAGAATGGGTCCCAGTACAGAAGATCCTGCATGCGGGGTCGATTATCCGCGAGCCTCCAGAGCAAATGCGAACATATGAAGGCGTACCGTGAACTCAATCGACCCCCTGCCCTCGACGTCGTAAGTCCCCGTCATCGTGACATAAAAATCATCGATCGCGTCGAGGTGCGTCTCGTTAATCGTAAACCGCGGGTTCTCGACCGAGAAGCAGTTTACGTTGAAACGCGTTGCTGAACCATTGAAGGAGCCTTCCGGCAAAGCGGGTTGCAACTGCACATCGGAGTCTGACGGGATTGCAATGTCATGTATCACATTTCCGACCACTGCGGGGAATTCATCAGTATAAGTTCGGTAGTGAAGGAGCTCTGCTCACGGCCAGGAGTCTGCTTTGCAAAACTTGGAGAGTAGGGGCCGAAGTACCCCAAGCTAATTATCTCGGAGCTGATGTATTCAATGAGATTCAACAAACTGTTGAGATTGCACAACTCGCCTTGCATAGAACTCGTTAGGGTCCGCGGACGGATTGGAGAAGGATCTATCGTTCATGCCGCTCACGGTGGCACGAACTTGAAGATCGTTATGTCGTAGGACAAAGCGGCTAGAGTACGTCGGCTCCCCAAAGCGCGAGATTGTCCGAGGCTCGGTACGAATTGTCATGACGCGTGGAGCGGTGGTCTGCAATACGACAAGGAGCACGAAGTATGCGATTCCTAGAGCAGTCGATGCGGTCACCCTTGACCGCTCTATACCCGAGTGAGAGTTCGGCGATAAGAAGAGAGGGGTTGCGTGGATAAATAAAAGTCCTATGACGACGGCGAATACGGAACCGAGGACGTATTTCACTACGTTCGCGCGCTGTTCGACCTTGTCAAGTGCGACTGTGAGATGTTCTGTCAGCCAGGAATACGGGCACGGCTGAGCATTCGCACGTACATGTCCATTTGTCGTCGACATGTCGAGCCCATAAGATGACGAATATGAAAAATACGATGGTAAGTACGATGTGAGCGTGGATCAGCCTTCGGATGCCCGATAGCTGGAGATTGGTGCCACTTTCGCGCGGCACAGGTCGAATAGCACGTGGGATCTCGTGCAGAGTTATGCTGTCCCCGTCGCCACCCATGAAGAACCAGTCGCGCAGGTGTGAAGGACGTGATAAGAGTATGAAGTAGAAAGGCAAGCAGCGAGCGTCTTCCAAACTGCAGTCTGCCCGCGAGACTGCCAAATACTACGGTCAGGAGGCTTGCGCCCGAGACCAGTATGGTGCGTCGCGCAGCCAATCCAGTGTTTCATTAACATTGACAGATGCAGAAGCCAAGCGGTCGTTTCGATGCATCCAGCCGTTGGGTAATGTTGCAGCATGTTCCAGAGGATTTTTCGAGCTGAAGGGTCATCGTATAGTACTTTAGTGACCCAATATCGAACTGTGCCGACGCCTGCATGTTTGAACGCCTTCTGCGGCGTGCGGGTGACATCCGATTCCGCTATAGGGATCGCAGCGCAATCTTGCAGCCCCTGAAGCGCGCACCGCACTGCACTGCCGAAGGATATTCAAGCAGCGCGTTGGTGTCGCCAGAAACAGTATCAGGCACCTGCACGTATCATTTGTAGACACGATGCGTGCGCCTGGTTGACCATGCAAGATCAGGAGGAAGGAGGTGAAAGATCCGGCTCGGTCTATCCCGCTTCTTCTCTTTCGACTACAACGGCTGCACTGAACGCGGGGCTGATTGACCCCTGCAAAATTTCCTCACACGCTCTATACTGGTACAATGTCACTGACGAAATAGCTGCCGAAGAGTACAACAAGAGTGAAGACGTCCACGGCTCACCCGGTCACCCTCCGTCGCACCAGCCCTGGACGCTTCCAGAGAAGCATTGCTCCTACGCAGACACATGTTAACAGCATCCGCAAAACATGAAGCTGTACGTACGTTCGTGCAGCTTGACTGCGCTATACACCCGTTACTGAGCGATGCGAAAACGCAGCAGACATCAGAACCCGAGCCTGCGCGATGTCAGCCACATCTTTCCAGCCAGAATCTCTACTCGACCCACAATCGTTGTCATCCCTGCATTTGTCGACCTTGGTTGGCGTAGAAGGCGGCGATGTGGTCGTTGTCGAACCGCCGAGACCCAAAGCGCTTTGCAACACGCGCGCTTGCTGGTCGCCGAGCTGCTTCAGCGCCGGGATGTTGATTGTCTGGTCGCCGACGCCGGAAGGGATCTGCGTTCCCCACACGATATCTGGACAGAACTTTAGTTATGGTCCACTGTTTGCACTCGAACGGCTCACAGGTAACGTCAACTTGGTCGTGGCCCTTGCCGCCGTCGAGGCCATCGTTCGGGAAGCACGTCTGCGCCAGCATCAGCGATGCCTCGCCGATGACCTCCGGCGTCGCGCCGCTAAATCCTTGTCAGCCCGGCGTCGACAGTGCACAGGTGCACGCACTTCGTATCACCGAAGATGGCGTAGAACATCCTTCCGTTGCAGATGACGGCGCTCAAGGCGTTTCCGCGGAGGCGCGAGCTCTGTTGGTCCAAGAACGACTGCGGGATAACGATCCACGGTACGACGCGCGCGTCCAGATGCCCCCAATTCGTCTCGGGCCAGCCTGTGAAACATTCTGTGAGCGCCCGTGAACTATGCAGACTGAATTTTCCGTACCAGACGGATTATTCTACAACCTGGTGAGTCACTCGCGCACAATGAAGACCCACATCTGACACTCACAGGGCAGTTGTACTGCGTGTATCGAGTACCCATCAGCATGTGCGCAAAGCCAATTTCCGGGTGCCCACGTACGTAGACTCCGTCGCAGTCCGTATCCATGTCGGCGATGAAGTGAAACGCGGACACATTGGCGAGGTTCAACCAGTCGCCTTGGACCTTCACGTTGGGATTCGACACGTCCTCTCTCGTGCGGAACGACGCGAGAACATTCGTCCCCGCACTGTTGCTCGACTTCGCGGCATTGAGGATCCCGGCCACGTTGATGGATGCATCTGCCTCGAAGGCGACTGCGCGCTTCTCGACTGAGGCAGCGCGGGCGGCCGTCACGACGAGGACGAATGCCAACCAGCGGGAGACCATGTCAGCGACAGGTGGTGAAGTGCGACATTGTGCTCCTGCTCATCATAAGTACAGCTCGTGTGAGGGCGGCTCGTCGCGAATTCGAAGCTGTTCACGCCGTCGACGTCCATGCGGTCGCTCGGCCTCTACTGCCCGGTATCCTAGGATGGTGCAGGGCGCAGAACCTCCATGCAGCGTGCACCTTGCTCGAACCATGCAGCACGATGCTCACGAGGGCATCCGGAGCTGATGTGTTCTGAAGATCATGGCCGCCTGGTATAACATTGCGCATTGTTCATGGGAAGATTCCACCATCAGTTTTGTTTGGTGTCCAGCAGAACTCCGTCGCTCCTGCATATCCAATGCGCCAATCTCGTCGAGGAGGCTTAAGAACGTCAGTCCTCGTTGTCATCGGACTCGGTGAGAACGTGGGTTGCATCGATCGCACCGACGTTCAGCGAGACTGGGGCAACACGTGTTCGAGTGCGCCTGGCGCGGGCATTGGCCTTGCTTCGCTGTCGTCGGACGGTTGTTGATCTCCCAGACTCTACTCCCTGAGAGGTCTGCGCACAGTACGCACTCGGGATCCTGACTCACTTGCGAATGGGAGAGTACGAGGCGCGTATATTTTGTACAGGAAGGCTAAAGCATGTAATGATGTTAACATCACTACATAGATTATCTCCCTCGCGTCGACTTGAGGAAGAGGTTGTACGTCGTTGCACGGTGTGGCGATGCAACCGGTTACGATTGGCCAACGGTGCTCGCGGGATCAATCGCTATACTTCCGCTGTCGCCTCACGTTAACCTTCGCCACCGCCCTAAGTTACCTCGTACAGCAAGGGCCCAACACCCGCCTACTGGGCCTAACCTGCTTCGACTCATTTGATATGTCCTGTTACGCCCTCGACGCCACCACTTCTCGAGGCAGCTGCAGTGTGGCCGATCTCGCCGACGTCATGCGAAGGACGACGCGCTCTGCCTCTTGATTGGCTGATTAGGCTGGTTGTGCAGGCACTCTTCGTCGATGCTGCCCTGTAAATGGACACGTCCTACTCCTGTGCGCGCTGATCTAAACAGAGCAAAGTCGCTCCTGTTCTCCGTTCTGCAGGTGGAGCCGAGTGACAGGCAAAACATTGGCAGAGGCATTTTTAATACCTGTCTTTTCAGGACTGTTCCCGTGCATTCTGTGCTCGGCACACAACGGTCAAGTCTACGCTGCTGTGGGAGCTGTGCGGCACGCGCGTAGACGTCTCGCACCTGTCTTGCTAATTGTGCAGCTGCGACAGTTCTCACGACGCAACCAGGTCAGGAACGACTGATGGGTGTACATAAATGGTCTCAGAGGGCAGTTTTCGTCCCCCTGCAGGCCGCGTTCAACATGTCCGAGTCCTCCGCACCACCTGCGCCTCCTACCACTGATGAGATCTTGCCGCTCCTCATTCCTGCTATCATGCGGGATGTCGCCTCTCTCACGGCCCAGTCCGTACTCTACGGTTTGTCAATACTACAGAATGCGTCACTTCCAAGCTGACTTTCGCGACTGTAGGAATGTATCTCATTGTGTTCACTGTTGCGATCTACAACCTCCTGCAAGCCTCTCACCTCGGTGAAGTTGCGAAGATACTAATTCCGCTCAGGAGACGCAAGGCGCAGGGCGCCTGGATGGTCCTAACGGTCTCAATCTCGGCTGCTTTCATCATCTCGACATTCCTCTGGGCGTCGAACGTTGCGGTCCTATGGCAACGCATGAACACCGTCTTCGTCGGGACTGAGGGCACTATTATCGATCGCATCGACCTCGCTAATTCCTCAACTGAGAAGGTTCGATACATGAACGACGTGATGTTCGTCATATCGTACATTATTGGCGACGCCGTCATCGCCTGGCGTATCTTCATTCTCTCGCAGCGGATGGTCTGGGTCAGTGCTGTCATGGGAGCGCTCTGGCTCGGTTCCGTCGGTATGTGCTACTAGGCTACATTATACGACCAAAACTCTGCATCCACTAACCCGTACGCAGCAACGGGCTTCGGTCTCATTGGGTGCCTCGTCCACTCGGACTTCCCTTCGAGTGACCTTCTGCCTCGGCTCTGCACCAACTTCGAAAACGTCAGCTGGGTGATATCGCTCATCTTCAACGGACTGGCCACGGTCTTGCTCGCTCGGCTTGCCAGGTACGAGCGTTGCGCAGATCCAGTGCTGCATGGCTAATCGAGCACGGCTCAGGTCGCACCGCAAGGCTAGCATGGTCATCAATTCCAAGAAGAGATCGAAGGTCGACCGTGTTCTCTCCATTCTCGTCGTATCGGGCGTCGTATACTTCATCCTCGGCGTACGTCCCTCACGCCGACAAGCTGTCTTCGGCGCCTGATAGCGTTTTGAAGGTCCCGCGCCTTTCTTCGTTCGCCAACCAAACCCTCAATCCGCTTCCGAGCAACCTATCGTACGCCACGCAGATTATCGAGGCGATGCTCTATCAGCTGGTCGTACGTCGTCTTCTCTGAGAGCTCGATGTGACGCTCATAAAGTCGTGTCCAGGGCCTGTACCCTACTATGGTCACGGCGTTCCTGTTTTATGAGAGCAAGCTCTTCGCAGGCACATCAACGACGTCAGGATCTGGCGCTACGACTGGAACATCCATGTTCGACAGCTCCAAGACCGCGGCGGCGAGCACGAAGCCTTATTCGTATGGCGGTTCCACTCGCTACGGCAGCGCCGTAGTGATGATGGGAAGTGGTAAGCACTCGTCGACGGATGATACGTCGGTCGAGAAGGCTTAGAATTCCTGAGGCAAATATGAGTCGTACTTGAACCTGTAATGTTGCTGCTCGTCTTTCAATACTACGTAGCTGTTCACAGCCCTCTTCTCGACACCGTTTTTGACCGCATGATAACTCAAGCAAGTCGATGATCTATCGGCTGCTGGCCTTCTGCAATATTGAAAGACGAAGTTGAACACTTTGGATGGCGGAGGAGCGAGCGCCGCGAAAGGGCAGGACCTGGACGACAATATTTTGAGTGTACATTTACAATCTACAACACCCGGGCCACAACCACCCTAGCAGCCGTGCATCTCTCTTAGAGCGTAGACCTCGTGCCTCGTCTCATTCCCGACGAAACCACTGTCCTGCGCCGGCGTCCGGCTTTATCTCAGCAGGTCCAAAACGGCGTCGGGGCGTTCCACGAGCCTGAGGGCCCTCGTAATGTGCCACCATAGCTCCTTCTAATGTGACGATGGCGAGGGCGAATGCGAGAACAATAGCGAGGAATCTGCCCATGATGATGTTGTCGCTTCGATGGTGCGGTTGATGTATATGGCACAAGTGCCCTTATACTCCATTACATCGGTTGCATTGCAAACGTAGCAGAGGCAAATGGGACGCCTAGTCTACAAGGGTGGGCGGAGCTCGACGTCACATCCTCCGAGTCGCACGACGGCTGTCTCGTACGAGCGGCGAAGTAACGTCAAATGTGACAACTTTCAGCGTTGTGTAGCACTTCGCCACTGAGTCATTGCGCTGATCCAACCGTCCATGTACCAGGGCGAACAATCAGGCGACAGAAGGCGCAGATGAGGGCTTTGCTTTAGCAAGAGTATTGTGGTGGCGCAAGTCGGCGCAAGTCAAATGGCAGGACCCGTCGGAGACGTAGACATGGCACGAGGAGAAGCGGCTAGTTCAGGGCGTGGTGCATAACAGGAGATCGCGGCCAGCTGGAGGAGCGCAAAGGCTTTGGGAGATCATGGGACGCGCGCCACAGAACTGCAACTATGCATGCCAAACACCGTAGCAGCTGCCGGATATAGAAGTGGAGCCTACTCTCTAGAGGAGGCCTGTGTACGGAAGGTTGTTGCGGTCAAGAGCAAAGCTTAGATGGCGACCGGCATTATCCGCACCTTGGCCTCCTCGTTCGGACTCGGAGTCGTTCCCGGTCCGGCATCTCGCGCTTCATCGATGCAAATATGCCGTTGTCCGCTGTGGATGTTATGTTATCGCCGTGCACGATCGTCACCGCCTCTTTTTGCAGACTTCACTGCACGAACGTCACTGGCTCTCACTGGCTGTACGTTTAGTTCTTAACGTGCACGGTGCTCCGCCACGCATCACGACGATTGCCAAAAGAGCTGCTGAACTCATGCGATGCCTGTAGGGCTAGAAGGCGCTGTCCGTGCCTGGCAGATTGGTTACAGGCTTCGACTTCCGCGACGCTTGCTGGCAGACAGCGCGGGACTAGTGTCACGATTGTCGCAATCCCCCCAGCGCTGAAGGCTGGATCGACAGGAACCGCCATCTCCTCCCGCTGCAGTTGCATCACTCCCTGATTAGGAACAGTCTTTCAAAGGCAAGCGGACGAACTTGAAGCTTGGTCTCTCCCGCCCATTCTTCTCACGTTTTCAGCCATGGTCCCTCCCGACCAAGTCACTCTTGACATGCTATTGCGCGATATCACGCCTGGATTTCTCGAGGGCATTGCATCACTTGTCATCGACTCGATTTTATACGGTTTGCAGTATGGTTACGGATCTAGACAGCACGATTCTAAGCTACCATATATGATATCAGGGATATACATAATCTTGTTTACCGTCTCCCTCTACAGTATCAGGTATGCCGTCAGCTCGGCCTCCTGCACCGTAATTACTCACTCACTATATGACCAGCCGTAGATTCGCGAAACAGCGCATAACGACGCTCATCACGCTGTCTGCGACACTAGCGATGTTCGGCTCCAGCACATATATGTGGGCCACAAGAGCCGTCGTCTGCGCCAGCTACTACGACTTTCAGGTCATCCGAAACGACACAGGGGTATGGGTACTTCCCAGCGAATTGTCCACCGCAAGAGCCGACGATGTACGGGGCGGAATGTTCACGTTTTCCGTACGCTCCCTCACGATACATCGTCTGGATACTCAAACCTGATTATAGTTCATCATTGGGGACGGCGTGCTTGCCGTACGTCGTCGTTCCGATAACGACAACATTCGTGGCACTAACGATCGCCTATAGTGGAGGACTTCAGTCCTCTTGAGCCGTAATAGGCCAGTAACCTTCATATGCGCGGTAATGTGGCTAGCCATGTTCTGTACGTATGCATGATACGCTGAGCATAGGCTGAACCTGCTTTCTAATAGGCTCCGCGCTCTCGGCCGTTGTCCTCGCGGCGAAGTTCAAACTCGGTAGAGACGATCTCACGGGAAAGCTTATCGACGGCAGTTGGTGCATCTCGCTAGCGCTGAACATCTTGTGCACTACCCTACTGGGTCGCATAGCTTGGTGAGTGTGCTATATGTCCCACATGTCTTTAGCAATCTGACATACAAGTCTAGGTCGCACAGTCGGGCAACAAAGACACTGACTGAACATGGTGGTCCAACGTCTGCCTCACGCACGCTTGGCGTCTTAGTGATAGCGGGGTTGCTCTATGTGTTCCTCAGCGTATGTACGCAGTGCACACCCGTATCGTATCTGATCCAAGATAGCTCCCTCGCATCATCGTTGTTGTGCTCGACTACATCTCTCCCGATGCTCGCATTGCTCCCGCGCTCGAGTTTGCGGCCATGATCGGCAACGAGGTTCCCAATCAGCTTGTGGTGAGTGAGTTCACGTATCATAGTGAGCATCTCAGTTCTGATGCGGAATCCACAATACAGGGGCTCTTTCCGACGGCTGTTACCGCCCTGCTCTTCTGGGAGAGTACCGTATTTGAGCCTAGAGTGCCATCGATGCAGAGCGCCGGGACGGTCTCCATCCGCTTCGCTACAACGCGTGGAGATGGGAGAATGCGCGATGCTAGCTTCGACACGGCGGAGGCCTAGGCGTAGCTTCCGGTAAATCTCATAGCGCATTTTTGTATCTCTCAGCCTGAGGCAAACTGTTTTTTTTTGCGACAGCTTTATTGGGGTTTGGTGATGTCGTCATCCGCTGTCTCGACAGACGTCGACGTCGCCTAGCTTCAATCTCCGCGAACCATCCTTGTCTTCCTTCTACCACCAGCATCATCATCATATTCTCTTTCATGTGCTGCGCTGAGTTCTTATGTTCGTCACGTGCATGGGAACCATTCGCGCCCTCCGGACCGACTTCAATTCTTGAAGTTCTTCGACCTGTGGACCCGAGTCTCGATCTGGTTGGACCTGTAATCAGTCTTACGTCTTGGTGTACAACTTCTTATGGACCTCTTGGTGCTCCTCGCGATCGTCTACGTGTAGAAGCCTGCCATTTCTGCTGGAAGGGCACGTTCCCATGCGGTAGTAACTTCTCATAGCATTCCGCCTCATCCTTCCTACCTGGCTGGATCTTCGCTGCTCCCAAGACGGCCATCTGCACCGCCGCACCACCACGGCTTGACCGGCTCGGAACTGGACCGATCTGATAATGGCGCGATCGACCTCGCAGCAACGCGTGCTTTCGTATCTTGGTCTTACTCATTCACCTTCCTGAACATGGCTGCCACACAACAGGTCAGTCCGCAGCGTTCACGACGCCTGCAGACTGTTCACAGATTCACAGACGCCGGCGATTGAGCATCTAGATGTTAGATCTTATCTGGATCTTGTCATACCCCTGCGAGGTCTGACCCTGCACGCAGGCCGACTTCTTGCACAACGACCTCATCCAACGCGCCAAGGCCGACCCGAGTCTCCGCGCTCTGCTCCCACTACTCGGCGAGCCATCGTTACCGCCTGTGGATGAAACTTCCAAGAGAAACGGCGTGCAGACCGACGCTCCTGGCGTTCCGACGCGCACCTTCACCTTCGACGCCGGCCCGGAGTGGGACGGTCTAGAGTCCTGGGAAGTCGAAGAGGTGCTCGAGGTCGACGGGTCTGGCCCGCAACACTTCAAGAACTGGGTGGCCTGCATCGACTTCGCGCCGAGTCACGTCCTGCTCGCGCGCTCAATCGAAGGCGTCCGACGCGTCGTCCGCTGGGCGAGCCGCGTTGGCAAGTCCGTGCGCGTCGCCGGCTACCGACACACGTGGAGGTGCGTCCGTGCGCGGATGTGGCGCGTTGAGCTGACGCGCTTTGTCACAGTCCGCTCTGGAACGAGCCGGGCAATGTCATCCTCACTTTCGTGCACCCGGCCGGGCGTGAGGCGCTACCGTATCGCGACGCGCCGGCGGGCTGGCGCTCGGAGCTGCACGGCATCGAGCTCGTCGAGTCCGTCGGCGGCCGCACACCAGCACCAGGACACGCATTTGCGCGCGTAATGGCCGGCACTTCGAACAACGAGTTCCGCCAGTGGTGCTACAACAACGGCAACCCGCAGTGGGGTCTCCCTTTTAACGTCGTTGTTGCAGAGGTCACCTTTGGCGGCAGCACAAGCACAATATGTCACGGCGCAGGTATGCGCACCGATACGCTCTGCGACCTCATCGAGGAGGTCCGCTTTATCGATGCACACGGCAAAGACCAAGTTGTGGACGACCCAGAGGAGCTGCGTGCGGCGTCTGGCGCGTTCGGGTTTCTGGGAATCGTGACGAGCGTCGTACTTCGCCTGGAGCCAGCAAGCGTCGCAGAACTGCGTCCGACACAGGTTCCCCTCGTGCTTGCTATACCACCACCCGACGGCTTCCCGTTGCCACCCATTGTCAAGCAGCAGAACGAGGAGGCAGGCATCACGCAGAAGGATATCGACGCGGCTCGGAAAGAGTTCATCCGTCGTGCAGAGGAAGATCACTTCCACGAGTTCTTCTGGTTCCCGTACCAGAAAAATGCATGGCTCAACACATGGAAACGTACGTCTTTCAACTTGAACTGTTTCTCCCTCGCATCCTTATTGACTGCCCTCAGCCCGGCCATTGAAGGAGTTCGACGTACCTGAACTGGGCCGGTATCCTACCTTTGGTCTCCCAGACGAAGTATTCGAAGCGCAGAAGGTCCGTCATGCGTTGGTGTTTCATTCGCTTGGCTCACACCCTTCGCAGGCAAACGGCGCATTAGCAGCGGAGGTAGCGAAGAATACGTCGCTCCCAGGTGCTCAGCAGTGCTACGCCTTTGGCATCGCCTCGCTCGCTGGCTTGCCGAACGTTCCTGTGGGCGGCACACCATTGACGACCCTATCCTCCGAAGCATTACATTTTCGTGGCGGTAGTCGTGCGTACATCCTCAAACATCCCTCCTTTCGGTGTCGTGCTCACCTGCACACGTTGTAGAGAACTTCCCGTTCTACGGCATGGAATGGGAGGTGCCCATCCGACCGTCGCCCAACGGCACCGAAACGCGCGACTACACACAAATCCAACAGGCTTGGTGGGACGCCATCACGCTCATCTACGCCTCGCCGCACGCACCGCTGCGCGCCGCACTCGAGATGCGGCTCACAGCGGGATCCAATACGATTCTCGCCGCGCAGCGCGGGAACGGCGTACTGGGCACCGCGTCGCTCGAAGTGTTCACGCTGCTCACCACTCCCGCGGACGAATGGCGCGCTTTCCGTCAGGCGGTCGTGGATAAATGGACGTCGTTCGGGCCAGGCGGGGACAGCGGCGTAGGACTTGCGCGGCCGCATTGGAATAAGCAGTGGACGGACTTGACGGTGCACGGACGCCCGATCAAGGACTACATGCGCGAGGAGGCGTACAAGGACGCGTTCGCAGAGTTCCGCGTCGCGCTCGAGGGTATACTCAACAAACGCGGGACGAGCACGCGCGAGGCGAGGAAGCTGTTCAGCAACCCGTTGATGGAGGACTTGATCTGGGACGACTGATTGTTCGCGCGAACCGACGATATGTACTGCACATTATTTAGAGTCAGGGCGCGCGAGGTTGCGCAGTTGTTGTACGAAAGCCAATTCTAGAGTGTTACATATCAGCACAATGAACACACCGAAAGATCATATCAGCGTCCAGGCGGCGGCTGCAGCGCGTTGGCGACGCGCAAGCCCTCCTGGACTGCGACGGCCTCCTCGACCCAAGGCAAACGGAAGAAATCGCTCCTCTTCAGATCCTCGTCCTTCACGCCATGGTCGTTGCCGAGGATGACCTCCAGGTCACGACTCTGGCTCGCGAGCCAGCTCTCGACGAACCGCGCAGGGTCCTCGGCAAAACGGAGGAGGAAGTCGCGCTTCTGCTGCGCGTTGCGCACGGCCTGCGCGGTGCTCGCGATCTCGTCGTCGAGCGCGGCGAGCCCCTTGGCGCTCTCGGATGTCATGCTCAGCACTACGGCGCTCTGTCGTGCTTTGAGCGAGACGTCTTCCGTTTCGATGTCGATGTCGAACGCCTGCATGCCTGAGGGCGCCGTCGGCCCGACGGTCAGTGTGTAGTTGAGTGTGATCGGCGGCGGAGGTTGCAGGAAGCGATTGATGAGTTGTGGTAGGTCGTGGAAGTTGACCGTATCCGCGTTGAAGATCTACGTTGGTATGAGTTTGGGATAGTGCACATCCGGGATAGAAAACGTACGGGACGGAGGTCAGCGTCGGCTCGGATGAGCTTGCGGTCGACCTTGTCTTGCAACGAGTTTATCTTGATGTAGTTCCAGAGTGCGGTGATGATATTCGTGCGCGTGTCCTCGTGTATGTCGAGCACACGCTCAAGCTCGGGTGCCAGTGCGAACCGCTCCGGCGTATGTTGCAGTTGGATGAGCACCCGCACGTTGACGTCTTGATCGCCGCGCCGCTTCACCTCGAAGCCGTCCTGCTCCGTTACACCTGGACCGCGCTGCCACTGAAGCAAATTTAGAGTCAAGGGTCGAAAAGGACGAGTGATGTTGCGCACTTCGACCATGTTGGGTTGGGCGTATACGTTGGGATCCTGGTCCCAGTCCACGACGAGGCGCTTGACAAATGACGAGAACTTGCGCGCAGGAGTCTTGTTCTGCCGCGATGTTGCGCTCTATAGCTAAAGTTCAGCACGCGCGCGAACGACAGATAGAACACCGACGTCAAGCAACCGGCCCTCGACACGAAATGTCCAAGCTGGGATGGCTTGACCAGACTCAACTTCCATGCTGGCGCCATCTTGTAGAGGAGCCGCGGCTTCCTGCCATGACTGTCCAGATACAGAGTGCGAAAGAAATACGCGCAGAGTTCGTGTCACCTGAGCAAGGTTAGATAGAACTGGAATGGCAGCTTTATACGTACCGTAGGCGTCCTGGCAAGCGCGTCTGATATCTCTGCGAGTTTGCGGGTCATTGTCCAGTCTATTTTGCGCTCCATGTCCAGGAGCTGTTGGTACAGCGCCGACTCTTCGAATTCAGAGTTGAGCGACGCTGGAAGCGTCTTGTCCGTAATTTTACGCTTCCTGTGAGTGCAGTCAGCATATCGAGTCCACATCTGGTACCAGCTCCCGTACTTGATAGATTTTGGCGGTTCCATGGTTGTGGTTGAGGTTCAGGAGCGAGAACGGCTGAGCCCGAAACACGTAACGCGTCTTGATCCCACCCCGATATCTCGTCTCAAATTTGAACTCGAAATTCCAGCCAAACTACAGCGTACCTTGATCCTTATTTTAGGTCTGTTACAATAGCTTCTATCGAACGTCACTACCAAGTTCTTTCCATGAAGTTCACCACGACGCGATCCAAGCGTGAGTTACCTCCAAATGCTCCAATAGACTCAGGCAATACCTTAAGCGGCCATGACGCTTGCGACTCCATCCAGTAGACGTGGGTGAGTAGTCTGAATCTGGTCGTGGTCATTCGTCCATAGATCAATGTTTACAATGTTTACAATCCATCAACCCCTTTCATCCCGAAGGACTTCAGGTAACGCCTCGGGGGAGCACATTTAATTACATGAATGTATCTTAGCGAGAATCCGAAATCCGAGAATGCGAGAAGCGCGTGAACAAGTGTTCCCCATAGTGATGTTCGTCTATTATTGCAGAATGTACGATAGCAAACTGTGGATTGTGGTAGATTTGTGACCGTATGTGGGTTTCATATGCCTATTTCCCTTATGTTTGCATGGATCAATAACTTGTGCCACATGCATGTGGTTTGACCGTTGACATGTTGGCTAGGGCAGCGTAAGTTGGTCAAATCTGAGAATGTAAGTAAGTAAGTAAGTACTAACCTGAAAGCCGTGGTAAGTAAGGATGTAAGTGTAAGTAAGTGGATGTAAGTCAATTATAGGGGCCAGGACGCCCAATACGCTTCCCCTGCACCGTCTCCTGCCATTATCGTGGCCTACGACGTCGTCCGCAGAGAGAGGAACGTCGGAGAGCAGATCTGTAGCATTCTAGAAGTAATTGGGCGAAGGTGGACGGCCCGGAGGACAGCGAGCAAACTCCGAGGAGAGGTTCGGAATGTAGGCTTTCTCGCGCTCGGCGCGATTATATAGCTTGCGCAGAAGGATCTTGAGAGACTCCTTGACACAGTCGTATACGCTCGGGCGGCACAGCGAGGGATGGGAGTGCGGCGGACTTGTGCGCTCGGTTGTTCCATTAGGCGTCGATTGGGGGCTGTAGAGTGACGCCCTCCGAGCGACATGCGTCACGAGCGAATGACAGTCGAATAGGGTGCGGAACGACGCCGGCGGACTGATACTTGGTTTGACCACTGGACACGGTCTCGGGCGGGTGCATTTACATTTGCTCAACTTACATGGACTTACATCGCGAAAATCGGGGGTCGGTAAGTAAGCTGTATATATACAGGTAAGTAAGAGTAAAACTTACCGAGGTAAGACCGACTTGACTTACTTACGCTGCCCTAATGTTGGCGTTGCATTGACAGCGAGCGGCAGGCGCTGGCCGAATCGGATGCATCCATGCCCCTCTCCCTCTTACACCAACGTATCCTAGAGACCGCCTGTCGCCACGTCGTCGAAGATGCCTTACCACAGCGACAAAGGTCAGTATTGCACATAGACGAGCCCATATGGTATATCTGACACGGAAGGCCGTCGAAATCCAGTCTAACAATATCGCTGGACGTCGTGCGGACGCTCGACGAGATTCGCGCCGTCGTTCTTCGTTACCTGGACATCATGGCGGCCGACTGGAAGGCCGTGTTTAACGCGCGCGCTCTTCCCAATATGCTGGCACCAGAAACTCTGTGCGACGTCTTTGCCCAACTGGACTTCAGGAATCTGGTCGTCGCGAGCAGGGTCTGTCGCAGATGGCGCAACGTGGCACTCGGAGACGCGTCGCTCTGGACGAATATCAGCATCGTGCAGCGCACGATGCCCAAGCACGAGTTCCTCTCACATATTTTGGCACGTACGAAAGGAGCGCTAGTCGACGTCGCCGTCGAATTTCGCCATGGCGAGTGGCCGATGCTCCTGGAGAAGTGCATCACGGCCCACATGCCACACATAAGACGCCTTAAACTCGTCGCCAACTCGCAGCACTTCCGATGGCCTGAGGTCTGGTCTGCTCTGAAGGTCCCTGCACCCGAGCTTCTGTCGCTCACGCTTGACGGTGTCCGCGCTGGCTACATACCTTCAGAACTCTTCCGTGGCAGTGCGCCGCGGCTGCGAGAGGTCTGCTTGGGAGGTCTCGTCATGGGGCACTCCTGCCCTGCCTTCCGCACGGTCCAAATCTTGTCGGGGACGTTTGCGCTCGAAGATCATTCGGCGGTGCAAGTGTTCCCGTCATTGACGCGGTTGGTGTATCCGCTGCCGGATTACCCATCACTGCCGCCGCTCACCGCCTTTGTCGGTCAGATCCACACCTTCGAGTTCGGGAGTGCTGGCAGCGCGTTAAAGGCCGACATGCGCCACCGCCTCACCGTCGATATCGCTCAGGCGATTCCACGAATTGTAGCCATCAACGCCTCCACGGAACAGCTCAGGTTTCTTCTCATCACGTTCGGACAACCCTCCTCACTTGATATCTCGTTAGACCCCGGGACGAAACGACTGGACATGATCCTACAGCGCGGCCAGCGCGAACTGCGTCTTCTATCGCTGAGCATGCAATCGGCAGGCAAGCTCATTGCCGACTTCCCCATCCTTAACAGCCTCGGGTCTGCGTCGTTCTCCGAGTTCGCAGTGCCGCCATTCGGACCGAGCACAGTCTTGGTAGCCCCAGACCTCCACACTGTAGTCGTGCGCGTGTCCACACGTCGCGTATCTGCGGGTCGGGCGAGCGTACTGACGGCGGACGAATCTCTGAGCGGGAGTATGCTACGCACGCCTGGACTCTACAAGCTCATCCTCCTCGCGGATGCGCGGGACGGGTACTTGCGCGTCGTCGAGACTACCGCCGTAGAGACCTTCCTGTCGATCCGACTCGGTATCGGTCAGGTGGACGAACTCGTGTTGGACGGTGTCGTGTTGGACCGCGGTACCGCGACCGTTGCGACGATGGTCAAGCGCATTATCGCGTTGCCTGGGGCTTAGGACTTCAATCATGCCGACTGCCGATTTCTTATGGGACTTTCTTCCTGAAAACATCGTCACTGTATCCTTACGCAACTGTCGCCGCCGCCCCCGGACGTTGGGCCTTGTAATCTCACGTGATTTGGTTTGTTTCTGTCGCGGCTCTAAGCCTCTGGCGGACTCGCATCCTCACCCAAGCTCTGCCTGCATTATCGGAATACATGCTCCTAGAAAGGGAGGATCCTCGTATCCTCTGGTGTTTTCATGTGCGTCTGCGCCCTTATTGCCATGTTACCGTAAGCGATTCGCCGGCGGAGATCATGGACCCTGCAGCCCTCGTTTTAGAAATGTGGGAGAGATCCCCCCTCAACAGCGTCCTTCATCGCCAAGTGCGCTGACCGCCATCCGTTTCGTACGTACGTACATACGTACACATGAAATATCGTGCAATGAGTCGAATCGTTGTTCTACCCTCCTCGTTGCCGCATCAACACCATCGTCTGCTAGGTTGTTCTTTCCGCTGTCATAACCACCGAGATCCGGGCGCCGGCGTATAAAAGGCTTTCTCACGTTCTCGCTTTGATGCTCCTTCCCCTTATCTGCCTTCCCCATTCCCTGCCTCCCTCGGCAGGTCGCCCTGCAACCATGACCTGCCGCCTCGAATTCAGTCGCTTCCTCATCACACTCCTTCTTGCCCCTCGTGCTTTCTGTAGCGATATACTCGACAATCACACCACCTTTCTCTCCGACAGTGCTTTTCTCCAGTATCATGGCGACCCGAACTCCAACTGCGCAACCGCGACCAACGGGATCTGTAGCAGTAGTAATATCCCAGGCACCTGGTACGCAGCACTCAGCCATCGCTCGACGCAATGCTGGTGGCGACTGACCGCTATCCGCTTGGACTCTAAGGTGGAATGAACCCAATCCCCACAGCGACGTTCAGGACATTGCTTCGGACGCTGCGACGGCTGGTCCGATAGCAAGCATGACCTTCGCGTTTACAGGTCAGCACTTGTCACTTCGTAGAGGTCTGACGCACTCACCTACCCTACACTGATACTCAGGCAGTAGAGCGCTTTCGATGGTTGGCGAGAAGGACCTCAACGTGCATCTGACTACAACGTTAAACGGCCAGCCGTACTCACCTACGGGCATCGACTATCCGGAACTGTTTCGCACGGAGGAGCTCGATAACGGGACTACATACACCTTCGAGCTAACGTACTCTGGAGAAGGAAGGCTTGCGGTCGTCGCGCTCTACATCGAGAAGGCGGGACATGCGATCGATCCCGCGGACGATGCCGGCCCCAGCCCTCCTCCCACTTCAACTACTGCGACAGAAACGGTCTCGAGATCTACTGCGTCGTCAGAGACGACGTCAACGACTACACATACGCCGGAAGTGTCTCGTCCTGCCGCCTCTTCCCCGACTACATCAGATGCCATCAGTTCTTCTGCACAATCAGGCTCTCCTACGGAATCCTCCCCCATTGGCAGCCCCGCTCCGGCATCGTCGACGTTAATTTCTAGTGCGATTTCTACTTCCTCTACGTCAACCTCGTCAGTCAATCCCGGCGTTTCCATCCACTCTGAGTCATGCTACTAAAACTCCCTCTCCCACAATAGGGCCCGTTCGGCATCAACCTCCATGACAACGCTCATTGCTGCCTGTGCAAGCGGGGGCGTCACGCTCGCCGTAATCATCCTCTTCCTCGTCGCTTTCTGCCTCTGGCGATCTTGGCGAAGACGACGAAGGCCAGAGCCCGTGCCCATAGAGCCGATGTCGATAGCTGCTGTTCCGTACGGAGTTCCACACCCCGTTTTCGGGCTTCGGGATCGTAAAGGAGTAAGTACAGACGTTGCCTGCAGCTATCCTATCTTTACTTATCGAGGGTCCACGTAGGGAACGGGAGGGTTCAGTAGGCTTGGTAACAGACGCCATGTAGAGGTGGAAGAAGGGTTACCAACCTATACTGAGTCGTCAGAAATGCTGCCCTCGAATCATGTGCATCATATTCAACACTCCTAGTAGTACTCGTCTGTTAACAACTTGTGAAGTATATGTGGACTCTGACGTCTCTCCGTGTAATCTGGTGGTTATTGGTGTTCTTTCACATCTGATCACGGACTGTTCTTCGAGTCCAAAATGCCAATTTAATACGGCACACCTTTTTCCTCCCTCTTAACTGCGAGCTTAGTAATTGCACCAGTGGCCGTGTACTGGCGCCGACAGTTCCGGCACTTGGGCGCCCGAAGCAAGCCTTGGCGGAGAAGGCTAATCGTTTGCACGAGATAAGATGCGGATGCAAATCAGAACACCAGTCAGAGAAAGCGATGCTGACGGACATTGGAGAGAAAGCGATGCTGACGGCTATCTACTGTGGAGAAAGCGATGCTGACGGTCATCTACTCGGCAACTGGCACCGTGCGCCTAAAGCGGCGACTGTTTTCCTGTCCACCTTACAGATCGGTCACTCAACACAAGGGCCCGCAGTCGGGGCATTGCAAGGGCAAAGTAATGGCTAACAGTACGAACCCGGTGTGAACATCGCGCTTTGTTTCAGTGACCTATCTCAGTATCCTGTCAGTACTAGTATCTGTCGCCCGAATTGTCACTGCCATTGTGACACTGCAGCAACAGGCTGTCAGGTTGTCGTACATCAGCGGCGCCGAGGGCGGCGGCGCGTCTATGCGTTCGGGAACGGATGTTGCTAAACCAGTAGTACAAAGTGAGGGTAGGTGCTCCCAAGCCACCTTCTGTGTGCGAATACCGGATGTAGCGGAAGTCAAGTACTGGCAATGTCGGAGAGAAGCCTGAGAGTCAGATGCTTTCGAAGGCAGCTGAGGTTGAAGAGACCACCTCTTGACGAAATTCAAGTTCTGGTGCAAGTCCCGCTCCAGGACAGAGCCCGGGCGCAGTTGAACATTTTCGGCATTTCCAAAAGCCCGAAGCACACTAATGGGTATCGCACTGACTTTCCCGAGTCCGGGGGTGCTTTCGTCCGGACAGTCTCGTCTCAGACAGTGTTCAACAAGTCCTGATGTGCTTCCTTCCTTCCTTCTCAATCTGCTTCAAGCGAGTGAGCTTCCGGCATTGTTTGGGACAGCGATGTCGGTCTCGTCGCCGGTGTCAGAGAAAGCGATGCTGACCTGATGCTGGTCATCATCTACTAGGCCACTGGTTCCTAATTCGCGATGGGAAAGGTGACGCCTGTTCGCGCGATAGATAGGCCACTCCAACAGACGCGCCGCCCCGGTGTTGCGAAGAGAAATAGCAAGCTCGGACAAAGCCTGGCTCCCCTCCATCCTCGCAATCGGCTCAGAGTAAAGACCAGTGATAACTGGCGTCGAGCAGAGGAGCAGTAGTAGCAGTAAGTAGTAGCAGCGTGCAAGTGCGTATGCACCCGTGTGTGGCTTTCGTGTGGCTATGCGTGCTGAGCTGAGGCCTGTGTACGCTGTACGCGTTTCATTCTACCATACTCTGCACAAGAAGACGGCAGCGCGAAGGGGAATGAGCAGAGTTAGTAACAGCGCCCGTCAGCCGCCGTATTCCTTGATCACGCTCTGAGGTTCCTTATATGCCCCAATCGGCTTGTAAGTCGCTTCAATCCTATAAAGAGATCACCTTGAGCGAATAGTAAGTGGGAGGAAACAGATGACTGACCGGAATGCATGCGGCCCACCAATCAGCAGGCCCTCAGGTGTCGTCCAGGACGGATGCCCAGCCATGGCAACTACCGTCACTCGCAGGCCGTACCTGTAATCCTGAGTACCGATCGATGCTCCGCTTTGTGAATCGAGAACGGCGATGAGATCTGGCACAGTGCACAGGATGTCGGACTTTCCTGACGCGGAGCGGCGTATTGCGGCGAGGTTTTCGTTCTGAAATGGGATAACAAGTGTTGTGCCATCCACGCCGACATCATGGTTGGCAGCGAACTCGACTTCGTCTTGCCGAAGGGAGGAAATCTGGACCTCGCCGTACGTGAATCCGCCTCGGACTTCCTGAGTCACGGTAAGGAATCAAGTAAGCTGCTGTAGGAAGCGGAGACTAACTCGGGTGACTTCCATGATCTACATCTGACGCTAAGCCATGCTCTCAAATTTGGCGAGCGAGTTGCGGAGACGTACCTTGCCGACAAAGAGGAGCTTGCCATTTTGCACAGATAGTATTGCAGCTGCCACCTGCGAGATACGCCTAGGCCGATCATCAGTTTCTCACACGGAGAGATACGTCATGCTCGCTTACTTCTCCTCACGACATATAGCCACAGCACGTCCAATTCGCCATGCCTGACTGGTAGACCTCGTGATTCCGTACTTCCTGAACTGGTCAAGCAGTAGCGGACGCATGCAGCTTCCAGCCTTGGAGCCCAGCGCGGTGCACACGGCGCGCAAAATGTGTTCGACGTTGGCGTTGTGCGTTGTGGAAGGTACAATCTGGGATCATGGATCAGGACACAATAGGAATACTGGTGGTGACTCACAGTAGTATTTCCGACACCATCCGCGATAGCGCAAGGACAAAGGCTGGAATCGGCGGTTACCCAGAGCGCGTGCGAGGAAGTTGCGGGGACGTACATTCCATCGAGGTACACGCATGGAAGGACTTGATGCATGTGCGGAAAGGCGCGCCCCATGAGATCTCCGTCAACCAGAGGAATGTCCAAGTTCTTGCTCGACGCGACGATCATCGGTTCAATCCCGTTTCCGCCTCCAATCTCATCCCTGTCAAAGCGTTCAACGTAATCCTGATGTCTTGCAGTAGAAGAACTCACGAAATGATAGCGTCGACACCTGACAGACCCATGAACTCGAGGAGCTTCTTCGCCGCCGACGTGATCTCCGTGCCAGATGGTAGGCGCTCTGACGAGACGCTCGGACTACCCATAAAACCGCACGGCAAAATTCGTACGTCTTCCCGGTTGCCGAAGTACGAGTCGTCCACAATGCGAATCCGGCCGCCGTTGCGTAGAAGCTCGCGGGCCTGGAGGAACGCAGGATACGGCGTGCCTCCACCGCCGCACCCGAGGATAGCACAGCCGTCCGCAAAGAACTCTGAACGGGGTGATGCTTTGTCAGCATCAGGCCGCAAGTTTGGCTGGAGCACCGACATACCTAGGTCTGTTTCGCTGACGAGCCACTCTCCGGCAGGCGTGATCGCGGGCCGATAAGACGCAGCGTCGACTTTGACCTTCTCGTCAGGAGAGGCGTCCTTGTCCCCCTCAGCCCGAGTGGCCGCTGTCTCGTCGGGAGCGAGTTCTGGAGATAAGAGGTCCTCGGCGACAAAGTTCCCTTCCGGGTCTAGGTCACCAACTGCTCGAACGACGATGCGAGTGGCGCGATTAGAGACATACTAGAAGTTCGTCAGCTAGAGTGGCATGAGAAAAGATGACCACGATGAATACCGGAAGCTGAATGCAAGTCACTTCTGCGACCTGGACCTCGCCCTTACGCGCGCCGAGGTCCTCCGCAGCATTGATCGCCCTCTCCTTGATTGGCTCCAGAACAGACGATAGGGAGCGGTTTTCAAGGATCTCGACGCACGAAACTTCGCCCGCAACCCGTGCAACAGCCGCACCGACGGCATTCGCAACGTCGTGATGCGTAGGCTTGACAAGACGGGCGACGCCCGGGATGGTGGGAGGGACTATAACACTTCCCCCGCCCACGAGGAGTACCTCAGCGTCTCCCGCAGACGTCTTGACTTTGTCCACGAGCGCGGCGAACTTGCGTCGGATCTCGTTTACGGCGGCGTCGATCTGCACTTTGGACAGACGAGAACTGACGAGAGAGACGTCCGCGTTGGCGAATGGCTCGCATAGCCCGGCGGCGAAGGCGACGTCCGTCGTCGTCAAGTCGGAACCGCCAAATGCGATAGCCGCGGAGAGCAAGGCGCTGCCGACTGAGTCGGGCCCAACAGTTACGCGCCCGTCGTCGTGGAACCGGACGCGCGAGCCTCCGCCTAGGCCGATGCTTTGTATATCGGGCATGCTAAAGCTGCATAACAAAGATCAGCAAGGCGGCACATGCTGAAGAAACACGTCAGGATCACGTACTTTGTGCGGATGCCACCAACTATGGACCGTGTTAGTCAGCACACATATACGACAGGAGACGAGCGCAACTGACTTTCGGTGAACGCTGCGGCTTGACGCGGAAATCCTGAGGGGAGAAGGACGCCCGCGTCGCTCGTTGTACCTCCTACATCGACGACGATGAGGCTTTGTGAGGCTGTGCCGGAGAGGTATGCTGCCCCGCGCATGGAGTTGGTCGGTCCGTTCGAGAACGTCCGCACTGGGATCTGAGCCGCTTTTGAGGCAGCGAGCATTGTCCCGTCAAACTGCAAAGAATGAGCCACACACTTTCAATCCACAACGCAGCGAGCTCTTACTTGAGTGAGAAGTAGAGGACAGCGGATACCAAGACGCGCCATGACAGCGCGGTAGCTTGCGATCGTGCGTTGCGCGAAGGTGAGCATGGAAGCGTTGAGGATAGCAGCATTCTCGCGTTCAAGAAGACCTATCGTCCCAACTGCAAAATATTAGTAGGAAAACTTCTGGAGTTAGGCGCAACACTCACCATCGGACGAGCAGACGACATTGACGTTGCCTTCTCCCAGTGCTTCAAGAATGATAGATTTCGCCCCGTGCTCCTGAGACGATTCTTGGGCGACTGGCGAGAATACACCGACGACGACGACGTTCTTGATCCCTTTGCTCTTGATGATGGCACACTCGCGAACGATCTCGTCCCGGCGAATGGCGTTGATCTCGGAGCCATCGACTACAAACTTTCATCAGCGCCTGGACGAGTCAATGAATGGGCAGGCGAACCTTGCAAGCCCCCATGTAAAATCGCGACATGACCTTCCATCAACTTACGGAGACGCGGCGGAAAGTCTATGAACGGCGGGCATTGCTGGGTGTACGGATACGCAAGACGCAGAACGGCCACCTTAGCGAGACGACGCGCATCGCACTCGATGACTGCGTTAACAAAGTGCTGCGCGTCGACCACTCAGGAGTCAGATCGACTCGTCCAGCTGCCAATACTGTAACACCCACCGTTGTTCCCACCGATACAGCTGCGATCTCTGTCGCAGCGATGTTGCCCGTTTGTAGGACTTGCTGTACCGCGAGGGCTATCCCATCTGTGACATTTGCGGTAGTCTGCGTCTTAAAACTCGCAACCAGGCCCTTATCAGGGTATGACGAAGCCTGGCGGTCGCGGCGAAGGACCGCAGCGTCGGTGTTAGTTCTGGCTGAAGGTTAGCCACAGCACCAACTTGAAAAGCAAGAGCGCAGTGCGCACCCTCCGACGTCAATACCGATATGAAAGCGGCGGTCCATGAGAGATGACGATAAGATGCAAACTCGGAATCTGTGCTGTGGACTGTCCCGTCCAGGGCTGCATTGGGTAATTCAGTACAACCTGTCAGCGACTATCCAGGATTTGCGAGTGCAGCGTTCCGATATCGGCGGACTGATTCGGCGTCATATCTGAAGAGCCGCAGGGCCGCAGACACGCACCGCTCCCCGCAGGGATTCGCACGCTTGTGTGCATGCAGAGAAGTGAGGCTGTGAACGCAAGTCCATGGAAGCATGAAACTTCGCGCGAAATAGGAGACCCGTTTGCAACGTTCGCTGCGGACCGCAGCAGACTTAACGGAAGTTACGGAACTGGATCGCTCCGGGAGTATATGGGCTCCACCGTGCCAGATTGCCGTTGTCGACTCTTGCCTTAAACCACCAGACTCGCGCCCGCCATGGTCGTCGTCGACCCCCCTAGACACATGCGCGACGTGGACGATGTGGACGATGACAAGGCTAGCCCGCCTGAATATTCCGCATTTGACAACGGATCCGGAATTGTTGATCCGCCTCCGGACTTCAGTGCGTGACGCCTGCGCGACGCGTCGAGCAGCGTCTCATTAGCAACTACTGCAGAATACTCAGAGTGGAAGATCTCTGGCGATGGGCTCAAATCTGCGGCACGCGTCGAGAAGGACGGCCGTATCGCCGTCTCGCTCAAGCTCAATAAAACGCTCCCAGATCTTCCCGTTCTCCACCGCGTCGTCGACGAGTTCGGCGTCGACGAGGGCAACTGGCGCGACTGTCCCCCACTATCTATTGTCATTATGATTGTCGGTAGTCGTGGTGCGTGCGCAGTATGTCGCCGATGACGCGCAGTGCTAACGGACCCGGCGCAGGCGACGTGCAGCCCTATGTCGCACTCGCGAAACGCCTACGCCGCGACAAGCATCGTGTTCGTATTGCATCTCACGGCACGTTTCGTGACTTTGTCGAGGGCCAGGGCCTCGAGTTCTTCGACATCGGCGGTGACCCGCACGAGCTCATGTCGTACATGGTCAAGAATCCGGGCCTCATCCCAGGCATTGCCTCCCTCACCAATGGAGACATCAAGAAGAAGCGAATTGTGAGTCAAGGTGGTGGTTTCTGTAATACGTTACTGACGTTCTCGTAGATGCTTCAAGAGGCAAGCACATCCGTGTGCGAGGACGAAATCCTAACCCTTTTTTAGATGATGATGGGATGCTGGCACTCATGCCACTCGCCTGACCAGAAGACTGGGACTGCCTTCGTTGCAGACGCTATAATCTCTAATCCGCCCGCTTTTGCGCACATCCATTGCGCGGAAGCTCTGGGAATCCCTCTACTGATGAGCTTCAGTGCGTTGTTTCGAAGCTCGCTTCATGATCTGACTGTGGGACTTAGCCATGCCGTGGTGCGCTACGGGTTCGTTCCCGCATCCTCTAGTGAATATCAGCACCACGAACGCCGGCGAGCGCCTCACGAACTACCTGAGCTACGCTCTCGCAGACACCATGACATGGCAAGGGTATGTTGTATCTCACATCGTGTCTTACGTACTGACCTTGTCGCAGAGTTGGCGATATCGTGAACAAGTTGCGAAACAAGACGATGGGTCTCCCTTCGCTCTCACTTCGCTCGGGACCCGATATCCTCGACCGCGTCAAAGTTCCGTGGACGTACTGTATGAGCCCCGCACTCGTTCCCAAGCCTGTGGATTGGTCCAATCATATCGGTAGCTTGCAAACTCCTACGTTCCGATAGACGCTCATGCACCCAGATGTCGTCGGGTTTTACTTCCTCGACCTTGCCGCCTCGTATACTCCCCCACAAGACCTGGCGAACTTTCTAGATGCCGGACCTCCGCCGGTGTACATTGGGTACGCCCTTTTAGCTCATTATATGCCGCTCACTTAACGATCTTGAAGTTTCGGCTCCATTGTTGTTGATGACCCAGCAGAAATGACGCGGGTCATCTTCGAGGCGACTCGAGCTGTCGGTGTTCGTGCTCTTGTATCGAGTGGATGGGTACGTCCTCGGCGTCGCACGTCGTTGAATATCTCACACCTTCCTCTATCACAGAGTAATCTCGGCAACGTAGATGTACCACCACACGTCTTCCTCCTCGGGAACGTCCCGCACGACTGGCTTTTCGCCGAGGACCGCGTATCCGCAGTCGTGCATCACGGTGGCGCGGGGACGACCGCCATCGGTCTCGCAAAGGGCTGCCCGACTGTGGTCGTCCCGTTCTTCGGCGACCAGCAGTTCTGGGGCGACATGATCCACAAGTCTGGTGCTGGACCGAAACCGATCCCGCAGAAGAACTTCAACGTTGAAAGTCTCACTGATGCGTTGACGTACGCGGTCAGTTCTGAGGCGAAGACTGCGGCTGCAAGTTTGGGACGGAGTATTGTGCATGAGGTGCGTCATTTTCTGGCGTTAAATATTCGCTTCGGGGTTTCTAATATGGGCGCACAGAATGGGGTGGAAGCCGGACTAGAAAGCTTTTACCGCCATCTCCCACTTCTGAACATGCGTTGCGACTTGGAACCGGAGCGCGTCGCTGTCTGGTGGTCGACGAAACATGTCCGTGCATACTTCGTACAGACACTGGCGACAGGCTGATACTTTCCAGTGCTTGAAGTTGAGCGCTTTTGCAGCGCAAGTTCTCCTCGAGGACAAGAGGATCAAAATGGAACATCTGGACTTGCACAGTAAGCCGTACATCGCCGTGTTCAAAGCTGGCGGCTTCTTGACATCGACTAGGACCGAAAGAGTACGACTCGATGAAGAAGTACACAGACCCGATTACCGCAGGCGTGGTCTCGCTCTTCTGGATGATTGCCAAGGCGCCGATGGGTGTTGCGGAGATGTTCTAGTGAGTTGCATCGTTTTGGGCTTGTCAGGATGTCTGGCCTCATCCGATCATCACCCATAGTAATCCTGTGGACGGAATCATTCATACTACCACGGCGATACCGAATGGTGCGTCTCTCTCTTCGCGCGCGGCCGTTTATTAACGAGTCGATTGCCTCAAGGTTTCATGAAACTCATCGTGAACTTCCACGAGGGGCTTCATAACCTCCCGGCTCTGTACGGCTCGACCGTGCGCGAACACAAACCCATCAAAGGTGTGGCCGATGGCCTGGTAGAAGGTACTAAGGTACTTTACTCTCCGCCCACCGATTGTATCTCGAATGTTTAATTTCGTTTCCAGGGCCTCGCGCTTGGTGTCTACGACGGCCTCACGGGCCTGGTGACTGCTCCGATGAAAGGTGCAGCCGAAGAGGTGTCTAGCATAGCCCTTCTTGCGGTTCACACTCGTTGACCTCGTCCACAGGGCGTTATTGGAGGACTTAAGGGTAGCGCCAAGAGCCGTACGTCGCAGAAAGCTCTGCATCGAACGCCTTGTTCTTACTTCCATCTTCTGCAGTCTTTGACCTAGCATTCAAACCTGCGGCTGGCGGGTTGGGTTTCGTGAGCCTTCCTCTGAAGGGCGCATACCGCCAACTGCGCCTCCTTGCGCACAAGGACGCCGACAGCAACCGGCGTGTTGTGCGTATCAGCCAGGGCCACGAGGACGCGCGTGCTAGCACTTCCGAGCAGCGCTTCAAGGTGTTGCGTGGGTTTGCCGCGGCGACGACGAAGGAGAAACTCGAGGAGCGTCGCGCGGTCATGATACGGGCGGCGAAGCGCGAGATGGACCAGCGCATGCGCGCGTCGAAGAAACCTACGCTCCGCTCTATGTCGTCCGACTCCAACGACCCTGGCCCTAGTACTAGTGCGCGTCCGCCTCCTCCTCCTCTGCCTAGTCGGAGCAGCACCGATAGCCCGGAGGACGAGCGGTTTAGACAGGACATGGAACGCGCGTTGAGTCTGTCGCTCTCCGAGTCTACTACCTCTTTCTCTTCTATCGACCGGTCCCTACCCGCGACACCCATCACATATGTGGCGGATGAGGACGACGAGGAGGAGTTGATGTTCCAACGGAGCATGGAGCTCGCGAAGCGGATGTCGCTTGCGGAACATGCATCGCCATACGATTCTGACTTCGATCATCAAGACTCGTATTTCACGCAACACTCGGACACAAGTGGCGACTTGCCAACGATGTCGACGAGTCCGGGTCCTATCGTGAATCCGGATACAGGCCGGGGCAAGTTGCACAAGCCTTCGAAGTAACGCGGCGCATGAGCCTAGTGGAACAGTCTTTCCTTCGATCGACGTCGCATGTAGGAATATCTAGACAATGGACTTGTAGGATAAGATCGGAATCACACACGCTTTACCGGGCGCATTGAGCAATCGCGAAGCAAGTGCTTCGAGAGCGCACTCCCTCCACCGAGTCGTGTGCCATCGCATGTGTACAGCATCCTCGTTGACGAATGCCGTCCACGTCCTCTCCTCTCTCCATGTCCACGATCCTATTAGCCCTCGTTCTCTGCTCCCTACTTCCCATCTCGATCGCCACGCGAGCTGTCCCTCGCGATACCGATGGTGGTTTGATCACACTTTCGAGCGCTGCGCAAACAGTATCTCAACGCGGCGGTGCGGCGAATTTCCTCGTCTCTCGAGTGGGCGGGATTACAGGAGCGAATAGCGTATTGTACCGCACAGCCGACGACACGGCGCTCGCAGGCGTCGACTACGCCGCAGCGAGTGGCACATTGACTTGGGCGGCGGGCGACGCGGCTGACAAGACAATCAGCGTCAAGCTCGTTCCGAGCTCGGTTGGGACAGGAGAGCGAGCGTTCCGCCTGACGCTTTCCGGTGCTGCGCTTGGGGACGTTCCTGATGCTGTTGTCACGATCCAGAGCGAGTACGTGGAGCCGGTGACGCTGCTTGGCTTCGACTGGAGTACGTGGAGCCTCACGCTCCCAGTGGACCAGTACCGGCGCACAGAGCCCTCGGCGAAGGCGTGGACGATCCAGCCCAAGGACCTGCTTGCGGGGTTCGCAGACGACTTCTTCTCGGTGTCCACCGCACTCAACGATGACAGCGTCCCGGAGGTCGTGTTTGTGACGCCTGCTAATGGCGCTGTCACCAGTCCTGGGTCGTCGGATGGCTCAGATCATACACGATCCGAGCTTCGTGAGATGTGGGTCGGCGGTGACAGCAAGGGCGATTGGACATCGGCTGTGGGTGGGACTTTGCGCGGCGCCTGTCGCATCTTGTCCGTTGCCCCGAGCACGACCGAAGCGACGTTCGCGCAGATCCACGGACAAGACTTCGCTTTCGTCCTTGTGGACTACCGCACGACGAAGCAGAGCATCGAGATCGCGGTGTACGCTGCCAACGCTGCAGGACAGAGCAAGAAAAGCACGACTGTGAAGAAGGGCGTGCAGCTGGGCGACCTGATCGAGTACGAGCTATCGTTTGTGGGGAGCAACGTCACTGTATTGGTGACTGGCGCTGCACCACTGAGCGTGCAGGTGGACGAGAGCTGGGTAGGAGCGCCGGTCTACTTCAAGGCGGGTGCGTACCATGCTGCGCCGAACAAAGGCAACGCTGAAGGGGATGAGACTATTGTCGCGTATAGAGAGCTTGTCGTTAGCCACTGAGTATGTTGGCTTGGGCTTCAAGTTCTGTACAGTAGAGCATTACTGTAAGGAATGTTGGTCTCTGGACGAATGACCACATGCAAGTTAAGAGGAACCTAGAGCCTAGTCCATGCCACCGGGCAACTAATAGGAGTGCGCGGTCGCGCAACGTGTCTCAGCTGAGCGATGCGCGTCGGAATGGTATCTGACCGAGAAAGGAGTCGAAAGGCAAGGCGCGCTTTCTGCCGAGCCCGGGCCTGCGCGCCGCGATACATTGTCTACAAGGAGTACAGAGCTAGGTAAAGTACAAGGATACACAGTGTCGAGATGTTACAAAGTCGATACAGGAGGGAGAAAGACAGGAGGAGGATACGGATAGTCTACAGA
>KV426343.1:0-41627 GCA_001632375.1 Exidia glandulosa HHB12029
CGTGCCGAATATGCTCGTCTCGACCTCTGGCTGCTTCGACTTCTTCGCATCAGCCTTCGCGTCAGCCTCATCCGCAGGCTTGGCGGGTTGCTCGGGAGTGATGTAAGTATTCATCAGCTCGGAAAGCGCGCAAGCGGCAGCGACACAAATGCAGGGCGTAAGGGTGAGCATAAGGCGGACCATGACGCCGGCGAAGTAGCTGCCAACCGCTGCGTAGATGATGACGAAGACGTGCTCGTCGCGCAGCTCGCGGAAGCAGTACAGAACACCAGCCGGGAAGAGGAACATGAGGATATGCAGATCCATGAAGAACGACGGCCATGCAGTCGGCTGGTGCTCGCTGACCGATGCAATGATAGGGATGTACCTGCGCAAGATTAGTAAAATACAGACAACAACTGGAAAGGTCCTTACTTCTTTGCGTAACCCGTGTCCCAGAGGGAGTAGAAACGACCCGTCCAGGGCGCAATCCAGCCGGCAAAGGTCAGGCCGACAATTGCGCCGAAACCAGCAAGGCCGACGACTACGACAGACGTGCGGAGCAGACTTTGGAACTGCTTCGACGGGACGTGCGAGCGGACCAAGTCCGCAAACGCGACCAGCTGCAGCAAGCCAAAGACACCTAGCAACAGAAAGTATGAGCAAAGGAACGAGTTCAGGAGCGTCCTGCGTACCGAGGGCCGCCATGTGCTCGCTCGTGCGAACAGGTTGAAAACCGACGAAAGGCACCTGCATACTGGCCAGAGTGCCAATGGCATACCACGACGAATATGCAACATAGAGTCGATTGCTGAACCGACCCATGAGCATGAGCACGAGGGCGTGGAGAGGGATCATGTTGGTGATGAAGGCATAACCGCCTGAAGGGATCGTCATGCAAAGGCAATGCGGAAATCAGTAAGACGCACCCCAGGCGGCGACCATGTAGAAGTAGAACACGGCAGCGATAGTGCCGAAGAAGGCGGAGCCCTCCTTCAGAGCCTTGATCCACGCGTAGAACGTGAACATAAGGAGGAAGATGGCGATGGCTTCGTTGTCATACGAGCCCGCGACGGAACGCGAGATATAGCCGGGAGCGACGCCAATGAAGATGGCTGCAAGGAGACCTGCGCTGGGGTCTTTCATCTCGACGGTGAACCTGGCCAAGTCAGCTGACGCGTTAGGAAGCAGGCGGGGAGACTGACATGTATGTCGCCCAAGCGGTCAGGGCACTGAAGCCTGGTGCGAGGAGAACACAAATGTTGCGGATGTCGACTGGGAGGTTTATTGCTTGCAGGAAGTAGTAGATGACGCCGCTGGTCGCCATGAGGCCGGGGTAGATGGTGCCGCCGACGACGCGTCCGAGAGGGTACCATGCTGTGGGGTCGAACCAGTTCCAGAATTCCTGCGCGAGAACGAGGTCAGGTCAATACAGACAGCCGCTGCCTGGCTCACGTAGAAGCCTTTGGAGGCGAGCACGCGGGTCGCCCGACTACGCGACGCGGTGAGCGCGAACGGCACGGTGCGTACGTGTCACGCACTAGTTGAACCACGGGTCGCTAAAGAAATGGGTCAGACATGGAGGAATATCAGAATGATATAAGACGCACAATTCATGGATAATGCTCTCAAAGTTGATGACCGCGAACAGACGCGAGGATATAGCAGCACCAGAGATGAAGAAGAACGCGACAATACGAAGGAGCGACGCTGTATTGGATATTGTCGCCGGCGACAGGTTGGCCGGGACTGGGTACGCCGTCGTTGCCATGGCCGTCGCGCGTGAGCTCCCGGGCAATGAGTTGGTCGACGTGGAGGGAGTTCAAGCCGTGGGAATTGCGATCGGGTTTTCGCGACGCGTGCGCCCAAATTAGCTGTCAGCTTCCATACAAAGTCCGTTTACATATTCTGGAGTACAAGAGAGTGCTCCCACGGCCACTCTACGCGCTCAAACCATATCTCCGCCTTCTCGCGCGGTATCTCGCCCTTCGGCGACGGCACACCTTCACCAGCACCCCACAGTCCTCCCCATACTGCAAATCCCTTCACTCTACCGTCCACGATCTCAAACTCTGCATCTACAACCTCATCCTCAACGACGACATTCTCTGACTCTCCAAGAGGAAGTTCGAAGAGGGTGATTGACGCGTTGAAGTGGTTGCCAGAGAAGTGGTGCAGAGCAAGTATCGAAGGACCTCCTCCAAGATTGTCCGTCCATGCTCGAAGAACGCCGTCGCCCTTGACTTTGAAGGACAGCTTGCCGTATGCTGGGTTGAAGTACGTTGCCGAGAGTTTCTCCAACGTTACGTCGGGAAGAGGTGCATCCGGCGGCGATGAGCGGCGCGCATTTCTCTCATCGACTACAGCCTGGAGTCGCTTTGCGTTCACTGCCTTATTTCTACTCCTCGTCAGCAGCCACGACTGTAATCGGATATCGATACTCGCCTCGAGTTCCAGTCGACGTGCACGGGCGTGCTCAGCAGTTCTTCTGCGATCCTCCACTTGATCGCTTCGTAAATATAAACGCCGTGGCTGTCGTCGTTGGTCAGGATTGCGATACCCAGTCCGTCGAGAGAGAACCGAATTATCTGCGACCGGTAGCCCTACTAAGAGTAAGGATGCAGGATCGAGGAACATAACAGTCCAACCCACGTGCAACGATCCACCGTGCTCGATGTACTGATGTCCTTGGTAAGCGGATTGCATGAATCCCATGCCATAGACGACGGGCCCAAACTCTGGAAGTCTTCCAGAGCCCGCAGAGACGGTGATGCCAGTCGACATCTTGGCGAGGACCTCCGACGGTATGACCTGTTTGCCGCTCTTGGGACTCTTTCCGTTGAGAAGCAGGGTTTGTAGCCAGAGCGCCTGTACCACACCGCAGGTTCAGTCTAAGATACGCAAACGAACGTCGGACTGACCAGATCGTTGGCACTCGACAATATCCCCCCCGCGCCGACGTGTGTCGCCACATCTACATATCCGGCGTACACCTTTCCCTCGCTCGTCGGACTCTCGCCCGTCCTCCAAAACCCTTCGCTGAGACGTCCATTGTCGATTGCTTCTTGAACATTATATGTTGTACGAGTGAAACCAATGGCGTCAAAGACATTCTCCTTCACGAAGTCCTCGAATCGGGTTGCGGTGAGATTGCCCACGAGCGAGGCGCCGATGTTGAACATGTGGTTGTTGTACTAGAGTGACCGCTCGTTCAGTGACAGTTTAGCGTTTAATTTACGTACTCGCCTGATACACGTCGCGGAACTCGACGCTGGGACGAAGATACTTCACAGTGCGTAACTGGGAGACACTCAGACACGAAAGGGAGGCGAAAGTGGTTGAAGGCGCACCGAGAACCCGGCAGGATCATCTACATAAGACCGAAAGGCAGCATCGTGGCGGGGCAGCCCCGTACGGTGCGAAAACATGTCCAGCAAGCACGTCCGCTCCTGCGCAACCGAGTCCTGGAGCTCAAACTCGGGTAATAGGCGATGAATCTTTGTCGTCCACTCCAACGGCACGGATTCATTTGCGACGAGCAGACCGGCCGCGGCGACTGTGAAAGCTTTGCTGTTGCTCGCAATAGGCAATAACGTCTGGGCGGATGTCAACAACCTGATGTAGTACATTCAAGAGTCCATTGCGCACATCTGTCGTCATAGGCTCGCCATCGCGGCCTTTCACGCCGAATGCGCGAGTCTCCACATCGAACGCGTCTGAGCCAGGTTGGCGACGAACGACAGCTACAGAGATTCCCTTCGCGTCCCAGAGCGCCATTGTATCCTCAATAAGCGCGAGCACATCGTCAGAGATGAGTCGGGCCGCAGGTTGCTGCTGCTGCGGACGCGCTGCGGCAGGATTCGGGGAACGCGTGTCGGCGACGAGCTCAGTAGGGAGGTGCTGCCCGGAATTGGCGGAGAAGTCTGGCTCCGTGAGCAGCGCCGCACGGGTTAGCGCTGTTCCGGCCAGCAATGTGAGTGGCCTCCAAAGACGCATTTTGGGAGACGGTTGTAGGCGGCGGTCAAGACGCGCCGAACTCCGGTCGCAGCCCCGACCGTTCCCTTGCATTCAGATCACGTTGGCCTCGAATTCGCATTCCAATCCACATATTCACAGTCTTCTACGTTCAGATTCTACGAAATGACTGAATCCCAGGCTGTCCGAAGTTTTGACCCTCCACCCTCCCATAACTATTGTTCAACTTCTGCGCGTGAAGATCAAAGGGAGGTGTAATGGCCTGCTCGCAGTTCCATCAGTATCTGTGTAGAGAATGTCGCAGCGACGCACGTCATGGAAAATGCAGCAGTAGCGTCGCACAGTCGGTCCCTCTGCTGCTCGATCGTCTCTCCAGGTCGGGCGGTGTACTCCGGGGTAAGGTCAATCTTGAACCGCGAAATGAAGAGCGAGAGGAACGAGATACTCTCGACTTCCGCGAAGCTATGCAAAATGCAACCAATTTTCAGCAGTTCGACTTGGTGTATTCAAGACGTCGACTGACCGACGGCCAAGACATCCGCGTGCACCAGCGGCGAATGCGATAAAAGCGTCCCGCGGCCAGTCTGCGGCAAGGAAGCGCGCGGGACGGAATTCTTCAGGGTCACGCCAGTACCTCGCTGCCGTATCAGGTGTGTCAGCGTAAAGCGAGACTTCAGAGAGCCAAAGTGGTACAGACGGTTGCGATGAAGCCCATTGACGTCCATGGTAATGTAGGTACCTGCAGGTACAGAGATAGACGTTCGCGCCTCTCCCTTTCCAACGCCGCCGACAGTGATGGTGCAGGCTTCGGCAGCGACCTTCGGGATCCCCATTGCCTATTGACGAGTAAGAAGGTGCCCGGCTTCGATTGAAGATGCAAGGCACGTACCGGTGGAAACAAACGCAGTGTCTCATTGACGACGCTATATATAGGATATTTCGTGCCTTGGATAAGGAGACAAGAGAGTGAGTGGTTCTACGTACGCAGCGGTGTACTTGAAGGAGTTTATGTCTTCATACCGCTGCATCACGACGTCAAACTCGCGAAGATGGTTGCACCCAGCGGACGTACTGGAACTGCACTACCAGCACGTTGGAGCACAGCCTGCACATCTTGGAAGAGCGCTTCTTGCTCGTCCTGACACAACGCAAGCAGCGCCATGGCGAACGCTAGAGTGTTTGCGGTAGTCTTCGTAAAGCATGTGAGAGACCTGCATCGAGCGCATTGAAACATCAAGGGATATCACCTCATGTCCTGAAAACGCGTGATAGTTGATAAGGGATCCAGAGGGCGATCGAGTCTCCGGTCAGGGCGCACCTGCCATGAGGAATATGAAGACATTGCCTAGCGTGGGGCAATGAGTTTCAGACGAACATCTCGCGAGGGATACGACACATACCCAGCAGTTCTTCCTGGGAGAGAGACAGCAGCGGATCCGCGGGGTCGGTACTGGCGTCCAGAAGGCCGGAGAGTAAGTCATGCCGAACGACCTTGTCTCCGACCTGCCGCTGTGAGATCATCTCTTGTATATATTGCTGTCAGGAGTCCTAGTAAGTAGCCAATATAAGAAACAACGACTAGGTATGTACTGACTGTAAGCTCGGCAAATGCGCGCCGAACTCGGCGCCAGTGCGGTGTGAGGACGAGTAACGGATCGGGTATAGCGACCTTGACTGCCATGTTATGCGCTACGACCTCCACAGCTTCTCCAAACGACATGCTGTGGCCTGCAAATCGTCTGAGATCGGCGTCTGAAGTCGAGTGATCACGTACCTGGCGGGGTGCCCGATGAGTCCGTCCATGAAACTCGGCGGCCGAAGGCTGGGAGGACAGTGAGATCGGAGGAGATATTTGCTCGAAATCTCTCACATGCAGCGGCCAGCACTAAGAGTGTTATCTGGAAGAAGGATAGCTCCGAGTCAGGAGAAGTACGAGAAGGGAAGTGGCCGGATGCAGAGCCGCACCTTCATCGTGAAGTCAGCCGCATGGGAGGTTCCAGTCTGCGTGGCGTCACCCCACGCCGCGAGTGCTTCGCTGGTTACGCGGATGGACTCTTCCCAGACGAGCTGATTATTTTGCTCGCTGAAAGACGGCGCACAGATCTTGCGGTGTCGTTTCCAGGTGTCTCCTTCCGTCACCACCACGTTGTCCCCGAGTATTTGTAGCGTTGAGTAGAATTCGACGGGTTTAGGGAAGCGAGAGCGGTGAAGGAACATGTCCTGCCATGCATGATGGGTATTGGACGTGGTGGCTGAGTTAGCCACTAGTACTGACCTGTATCGCCTGTGCGTCGGCGATGGAGATGATGATGGTACCGGTGAGGACAGAAACCTGTGTCGTTGTGAGAGGGGTAGTGGAAACGCGTTTGTTATGTTATGCTCACCTCGGCGGAGAGATCCCACCCGATGTGGCCGTAACCTGCGATATGTGTAAAGACGCAACACATTTCAGCTTGCGCAGAATGGACTCACGACCAGCATGCTTTTGTCTCATGTATTCGTTCTGGCCGGAGCTCACGTACTTGATCGGTGGCAAGAGGTTAGCCGCCACACTCGCGGTGCTGAGGAGTAGGCGCCGTCCTGGCCAGTGTCTGCAAGTGATGATTACTTCTACGGGGAGAGAAGAAAGGACGCTGGCACGTACTGGATAGAATGTAACGCGCGGCGATACTCCCGTAGCCTCAGTGCTATGAAGACGACAACGGCCGCTCCTGCGGCGTATAGTGTTGCTCCGTGCATGACTCGGCGGGCAGGCTGACACGCGGTAAGAGGACTGGGATTTAAGTGACGGTTCGGCTCGCGAGCCTAATAGGGGCAGGGACTGCGGTATGCTAACAGGTCAAGGGTGTTTTTGAACGGCGGGTCCGGGACGAACGGTGGGATGTGGCTGCGCTGTTGGAGACTTCTTTTGCCGATACGCCGACGCCGACATCTGCTGTCACTTGCGTCGCGAAATTCAGCGGGAAGGCACGCGGTCGCGGTCGCAGTCTTGCGAAGATAACGAGAGGGACGCTTTAGTAAAGCACAGACGTCGTAGGGGTTCAGGGTCTGCAAGTGGTCGGGAGCATGGACTCCAGTCGCAAGGGATCGAGTCAGGCACGAGATGGACCACCGGTTGTAACGTAGACGCCAATCCAACACCCGTGGCGATACTAGGGCGATACAAATGCTCGTACTAGGTTTTACCTTCGGTCAATACCCAGGGCGCGCCGGTGTTGAGATGATAAATCGCTGTATTCTGTGAGCTGCGGCGCCATCGCCAGCGTGCCAACACGTGAAGATTCTTGTGCACACGAGTGCAAAGACGGAGATTGAGAGGCACATATCTGCACTGATTCCACGGCTCGATGGACATATGCCACATCATATGCAGGTGGCGTTGTGAGTGACAGACCGCATGCCCGAAGCGCCGGGCTGGGACCACAGGATGTATTGGCACAGCCAGTCCATACGCGCGCACCAGTTTCGTAATCACGAGGATCTCGAGCGCGCGTGGAACCCGACTCCTGGACTACGGTATGTCCACGTTGCCGGGTGGTGGACGAGGTCGTGGCATTGCTGGACGGCCCCGCACCGCGAGGTGGTCGGTCTGAGGCCAAGACTGTGATATGTTACAAATTGACGGCGCTGAACACCACGAATGTTACTGTCTTGTGCGCTCCGGAGACTGCCAAAACGCGTGATAGGGTGCACCGAGCTGGAATCGAGAGCAGTTTGACAGCAGGAGCCAGTGACACCGACACAGACGGATCGAAAGGTCCCAAAGAACCAAAGGGTCGACCAGCCTGTCGCATTGACATGTGTACTGCAGCCAGAACGCCCACATTACAGGTACAAGATACCATTGGCAGAGGGGCCGAGCGCTGGACGTTCGATGTCCGAAATTGGCCCATCAGTGCTCAAAAACGAACAAACTCAAGCCCGGGGCGAACATACAATCAATAACCCTCCCTCGCAGCGGAGGGATTGGTGCGATACCATGCGAAAAGGGCCGGAATGGCGAATTAGAAGCAGAGGGTATTTTCGTCGGACTACCAAGTCTATTCGCACCTTGGTTCTTACCAATACCACAACCACCATGAGCCGACCAGCTATCATCGGCCCCGACATCGAACTCATTCCTGTTGTCGACCCAGAAGAAGAGGTTACTTGCCCTGCTTCTCCAACTCCTGCGATCGTCTGAGCGATTTTGTGTCCAGGTGTTCCTGCTCTACACAGCGCTACAGTCGACGTCAACACCTCTGGATACCGGATCTGCCCTTGGTTCTGTCAACTCGCACGATGCCCACGTTACTATCGAGTTCGACCTGCCCGCTTCGAAAGGAAAACGGCGAAAGACTGGCCGGGCGAGCGAGGTCGAGACTGTGTCGATCGAGCTCGCACAGGACATAACGTCTCTAAGGACGCGGAAGGGTGACACCGGTCAGCTCATGCTTTGGCCTGAATATCTTTCCCATCGGTGACACCATGTTGCCTTCGCAGGAAGCGTTTTGTGGCGCGCAAGGCGAGCAATTTGCGCATTCGAGTACACTCGCTCTGACGGCCGCATGGCACTATAGTGTCTTCCTTGCTCGCATTGTCCTCACGCAGCATCGGACTCTAACTTCCGACAAGCCTACCCTGTTCGATCGAGACGCGTTCAGTCAGAGCACCGTGTTAGAACTCGGGTACATCTCGTACTGACCTCCGGAGCTCAGTTCGCCTTGCTGACTGTGCTTCGCCTTGTTCATCGTGCACAGCGCTGGTACGGGACTGCTTGCCGTTGCTCTTGGCCGCTTGGTGGCGAACTATATCGCGACTGACCTGGACTTCCTCGTCCATCTAATGCGGAAGAATCTCGCGCTCAACGATATCGCAGGCCCTCCCTCCGCGAACGTGCGCGCCGAAGCCGTCGATTGGGAATTATTGAAGTCTCTCTCCCCATCGAAGAGAGCGTCTACTTTTCCCTGCCCGGACAACCTGACGGTTGTTCTTGCTGTCGACACCCTTTACAACCCGTCACTGATCTCGGCCTTCGTCGCGGCCTTAGAGCACTACAGCGGGACAGGGGCGTGCACGTTGGTGGTATGCGAGCTGCGCGCCGAAGACGTCGTGCGCGACTTCTTAGAGGCGTGGCTTGCCGGTGGGAAGTGGGATGTTCATCGCGTAGGTTCAGACATATTTGAACTTCCTTTTGTATGCTGGATCGGTCGTTATAATGTAGAAAATAATCAATGAGGAAGTTTCATGGTATTTACAACGCTCATAGTCCGAGAACATCGTGAAGAGCTCGAGACATCGGGCGAGATCGGAGCTGAGTTTGCCTCCGAATATTTCTTTCGATGACCTCGCGAATTGCAGCGAGCTCGCTGCGGGCTGCCGGTGAGCAAACCCCGTTGGTCGCTGTCTGTCACGACGGCTAATTGAACGCATCTCCTCGTTTAGCGCAAGCCCCCCGTCTACGCGCCTTGAGCGCCGTTGCACCGTACGCCAGCTCAACCGTTCTCATCAGCCCCGCCCGCTGAACCCATTCCTAGCCGTGCCGCCACCGCCGCGTTCTCGACGTCGTCGCGCGCTGCGGCGGACAAGCCTTCGCCTGCTGAGCGGGCGTCGCAGATTATCGAGTCTGCGCCGTCGTCCGGCAGCCTCGTCACCAAGACCGGGTCCATCGTGCTCGGCACCGGCCTCGTCGCCGCCGCCATCTCGCAGGAAATCTACGTTGTGAACGGGGAGACCGTCATTGCCGCGGGCTTCTTTATCATCGTCGCGCTCGTCGCCAAGGTGCGCGTCCGGACGCCCGTCTCGCGTGTGATTCGTTCGCTCACCCACTGGAAATCACCAGCTTATGCGCACACCCTACGTCGAGTGGGCAAATGGTCACATTGAAGTTCGTACCAGTCTGCTGGACAGCTCGTGTGCTGTCGGTCTGATACATCTTGCCTTTCCAGCGCATCAAGGGCATTCTTGAAGACGCGCGCGCGCAGCACACTCAGGCCGTCAAGTCGCGCATCGACTCAGTCCAGCAGATGAAGGATGTCGTCGACGTCACCAAGGGTCTCTTTGCGCTCTCCAAGGAGACCGCGCAGCTCGAGTCCGACGTCTTCGTCCAGCGCCAGCGTGTCGCCCTCGCCGCCGAGCTGAAACAGGTCCTCGACTCCTGGGTCCGTTACGAGCAGCAGCAGAAGGAGAGCGAGCAGGCCGAGCTTGCCAAGACCGTTATCTCCAAGGTCATGGCATCGCTTCAGGACGAGAAGACCAAGCGCGAGATCCTCCTCGGTGCCGTCGCGGAGGTTGAGCGTACGTTTTTCTGTATCCGTGTGTAGCTCTCACTAACGCCCGTTGGTAGAGCTCGTCAAGAACAAGGCTATTTAAACGCGTTCTGTCCACGTAGAAAAGCTGTGAACAGAGTAGAATTGTCTATCGCTCATCACCATGGGCGACGTGCTTCCGCGTGTACGACCCCCAAGCCCACGTTTCAATGAAGTCGCGAGTATGATTGCCGTATATTTTTTTTTACTGCGGACGACGCGAGTGCTGAATGTACGAAGTGGTAGAGCAACACAGCGATTCTGGGGCAGGGAGAATGGATACAAGATGCCGTGATACGATCCTGGTCTGCGCACGATCACACTGGCAAGTTCATGTCGAGGCCGTCATCATCCTCGTCCATCCAGACGTCGTCGTTATCCTCGTCTGTGGACGAGTCCTCCGAGCCTTGGATGACAGCAATGGTGAACGTCAGTTGCCAGCGATGCCCTTGGGTCAAACGTGTCTACAGTCTCGGCTTCGACGCCATAATGTTGCGGACATGATGCTCGTCGTCGCGTGCGAGTGGCTCTTCCTTACAAAGAGGGACAGGGTCGAGTCGTGGACGTCGATGGTATGGTGTTGTACTCGTCGTCATCCAGGAGCTGGTCTATTTACTCGTCCGGATCATCTTCAAGACACGCGATGGGTTGAAGCGATGTCGTCCTCTCTCGTGATGCGGTGTGTAGAGCGTCGACAGGCTTAGGCTCTGGACGTCTGCCCCCGAAGGACCGTTGCGTTCGCAGGCCGTGCGCAACTGCGCCGCCATCTATGCGCAGTCGATCCTGACGGCGGTACGTTGTGCGCTCCTTGGAGTAGCGCTCAGGTCGCCTGTCGACGTCGCAAGACGCGAGCGTGCCTCGAGTTCGGGGCGAAGCGTTCTCAAATATTCCAGTCGCGACATTGATCAATTGCATTGGGGATGCTTCCTATTCTCTGCGGACCAATGCTGTGCGGTTGTGCTCCTGGGTGTTGGATGGAAAAGGGAACGCACGCTGGGGGCTAAACAGCAGCACATCGTTCCCGTTCCTTCTCAACCCACCCTCCAGCGTAGGGTATACCTAGCTCAAATTACACCCAGCTAGTTGGTTCCCTTCAGGACCGTGTCAATAGGTAAGTAGTGTCAAAGTGTGCTCCGCGAAGATGAGCGCGCGGTAGGATGGGAGGAAGCAAGTCGGCAGGCAGCCGATAACGGTACGCATCCCGCTTGCGCTTCGTTTCGCCCCACTGAACCCGGTTTTCGTAGGCATCCACTCATCGACTTCATCGAAGCCTCCTCTATAACAGGGGACAACGTCGACGCTTCCGGCTCGCCGTGGGAAGCCATACTTCTCGCCTTCACGGGAACGTTCAACCTCGAGAAAGCAAGTTCGGAAGGATCGTACGCAGACCGCCAATTGCGCCGTATCTCTAGCGCGTCGCGCTTCTCGTTCGGTGGCGGCACGAGTAGCAGATGGTGGAATGTCGTCGTTCGGCTCATGGACTGCGTCGGTCGGAGCAAGTGTTGTTGAGTAACATGAGTTTCGTGCTCCTCCACCCCCGCCTGCTTTACACACCCCTGGATTGTGACACGCTCTGCGTGATAATGGTGTGTCATATCCACACTAATCTCTCGCCGCATTCCTCTCGGGTTTTCTTCGTCCGTTCTACTATGCATGCCTACATCATCGACCGCCATGATGCGGTTTTCCACAGCAAACGGGACGTGCGCAACACCAGCGTACATTCAGGAGCCCTGGGATGGAAAGTGAAAAGTTAGGGAGCTGCGCGGGAGTGCGGTCGGTTGTCGAGGCCGAGCGAACGGGTCATAAACGGATAGCCAGTGTGTGATTTGAGGAGCTTCGGCGCCCTTCAGCCGTACGGTAAGCATGCCCATAATAATTCAGAGCAACCGTGCATGTGGACCGCGGCCAGAGGAGAGGAAAGAAGGAAAGGCTGCCGAGCGGAGTGAGAATCTCGTCTTCCTCCTCCCCCATGCTCGACCTTTTCAAGATATATGTAGTCCGGTGTGAGTGTTAGGGCTACAAAGATCTCGTCTCTAACGTGGCTTAAAGAATAGAGACTTGAGAGTGAAGATCTCAGAATGGTTACTGTACTGACAACTGCGACAGGCAGCTCATTGCTCCTATGTTCTCTCTCGCTCTCTCGCGCCTCTCTACTAGCCCTCTTGGTCCATTTTCATACGATTCTTATTTGAGTGTTGTTCCAATCGTTATGAGGACTGAACTCGGGTCGACGATCGTCCGCCTCCAACTGCGCATGCGGAACAGGTCACGACTCACTACGGATATTCGATCATGTAACTTCGCCGCCCTCGTGGCTGAGTGGTATGGTCGCTTGAGGCTGCGGCTCCACGTTCATTACCCTACATTCCTTTCCATTCTGTCGGACGCTTGATAAAGATCCTGCCAGCCCCATAGCGGGACCAGCGCCGATTACTTTTGCTGTTTTTTGTTCTGTAGAAGCATTTTGGCGAGATCATTCTAAATTTGAGCGTATGTAATTGTCCGCAGAGAGCGTGCGCGGACGTCGGTTGTGTACCAGACATGGTCAGGCTTGGATATCTGGATCCCCAGCGGTAGAGACGACTACCACTACGTAGACTTCACGCGAGCTTCGGGCGATAATCGTTTCAGGGAAGACAACGCGAGAATCGGTCTGGAGAAGATAGGGCACTAGTTTCTGGATGAACACCGATATCGCTGTCCAATGTACGCGAGAGACGACTGTGCGCGGATGATCCCATTTGCAGGCAAGATAATGAAACTGGGTGCGTGTAGGATGGGCGGTTGGCATTTGCATACGCACGAGAGAAGAAGAAGTGAGTACACGCATGGCCCGATTCCCAAGCACGGTTGGCAGAGTCCAGAACTGCAGGTCACAGCATATACGAGAACAAAGTACGTAGACCTCAGTACTCCGTCCTAGCGAGAAACTTAACATCTGCCGGAGCGGTGTATGGCGGCGTGAAGCAAAGCTGAAGCAAGGTGCGTGCGGCTGCGACCGACCGAACTTCCGCTTTCCCGGCCCGGTTCTTCAAGTTTCCTTTTCTTCATCTCCAGATCTCTTTCCGCAATGACACCAAAATTCTCTAAGAACACACCGCTGGCCGTCTGATAGAAACCGCCAAGGTTGCTCCACGAGCAACGAGCGCAGATACCGTTGCGATGGGATGTGGCGCCCAGTTCGCTAGTAGTTTTCACTTGAACCCGGGGTGCATCTGAGCTGATGAACACCTACATCACTCCCGAGCAACCCGCCAAGCCTGCGGATGAGGCTGACGCGAAGGCTGATGCGAAGAAGTCGAAGCAGCCCGAGGTCGAGACGAGCATATTCGGCACGAAGCGCCTGCTCAAGGCTGGCGTGTACGGTGTCGACTCGCGCCTTATGGTCCTCGCGACGGCGGTATTCATGCTCACGACGGCGGTATTCATGCTCACGACGTTCATCTTCCACTGCACTTGGGTCACTTCGAGCGCGTACTCGTCACCGTCCGTCGTTCTCGCCTCGCGCAACCCAGACGGCAGCCAGCACATCATCGACGACTTCCGAGAGGCGTACTACTGGCTGCGACAGAACACGCCCGAGGACGCTGTTGTCATGTCCTGGTGGGACTATGGCTACCAGATCGCAGGTATGGCCGACCGCCCGACGCTCGTGGACAACAACACGTGGAACAACACGCACATCGCGACTGTGGGCAAGGCCATGGCCTCGAGCGAAGACGTCGCGTACCCGATCCTGCGCAAGCACGACGTCAGCTACGTGCTCGTCATCTTCGGCGGTGTGCTCGGATACTCGGGCGACGACATCAACAAGTTCTTGTGGATGATCCGTATCGCACAGGGGGTGTGGCCAGACGAGGTCATCGAGAGCAACTTCTTCACCAAGCGTGGCGAGTACCGCGTGGATGCGGAGGCGACACAGACGATGAAGGACAGCTTGATGTACAAGCTGTCGTACTATCGGTACGTATCTTCCCTGGTACACGTCTCCACATCCTGACCTTGCTGTCTCCGCTAGGTTCAACGAGTTGTTCGGCGGGAACGCGCCAACGGACAGAGTGCGCAACCAGAAGTTACCCACCTCGAGCCCGACACTAGACGTCCTCGTTACGCGCTTTCTTCGCCTTGCATTCCTTGTCTAACACGTATGCAGAGGAAGCGTTCACGTCGGAGAACTGGATCGTGCGCATCTACGAGGTGAAGAAGGATGATGTGCTCGGGCGCGACCATAAAAGCGCAAACGCGTTCATGGGTGGCAAGAAGCGTAAGCGGACCCGCCCATCGCAGAAGAGGCGCATTGCCATCGCGGAGGCATAGACCACCGTCGTGTTCTTCCGCTGCGAGCAATGCTGAAAGGCTATTGTCTGAGGACGGAAATAATATACTGTGCAGTAGAACGACATTTCGAGAGCACGTCGGTTGTGTACGAAGCTCGAGTGCTTGAGCGCTCAAACACCAAGACTGCTATTGTGTACAAGCTGTCCGATGGAGAGTAGAGCAATGACACTAACGTTGAGGGTGTATCTGGAGGAGACGAAGTTCGAAGGAAAGGGATTTCTCAGCAGTTCAAGTTCAGACGGGTGCACACGTTATCGCAGTCGGTGCGATGAGGTTCGCCACGGCGCCGAGTGTGCGCCACGGGTTGTAATCTTAGAGCTCTCTAACAAGCGGCCAGCGGTGTGCGGTTCTTAGAGGATTTTTCTGTCATTTCGGAAAGAGATCTCGGGATGAAGAAGCAGAAAGAGGAAGTTCGTTCGGCGCAGCCGCACGAGCGCGAACCTTGCTTCACGCCGCCATAGACCGCTTCGGAAAATTTTAGGTTTCTAGGTAGGACTAGATAACCAGGTCCAAGATCATTGCTTCTGGCGACTTGCTGTGTTCTCCTCTCTCAATCGAGGACGCTGCAAATCCGCTTCTTGCGTCGAACCAGGGGCGTTACCTGTTTCACAAACTCCCCGTTTATTTCCACGTGTGCGCCTTCTCGATGACAGTCCTCTGAAATCCATTGGTCTGGACTTGACACTACTGGGGGTTCTCAACTTGGACACTCTGACGTTTACTCTCGCCTGTTTCTTCACCGTACACCACGAATAGTCACGTGAGGACGAAAAAAAAGTGGACAAATGGCATCTAGAATGTGCAATAACTGGGGTACAAAAGTAATCGGAGCTGGTCCCGCTATGGGGCTGGCAGGGATCTTTATCAAGCATCCGACAGAATGGAAAGGAATGTAGGGTAATGAACGTGGAGCCGCAGCCTCGAGTGACCATACCACTCAGCCACGAGGGCGGCGAATGTACAGATCCGGGGATCCGCAGTGAGCTGCCAGTGTCCCGCAGTGCGGTATGATCACCAACCAGGAGTCGAGTGACTTGCACACTACTAGCCATGGAGCTGTCGTTGTGGCTGGCTAAGACTGCTATGCAAAGAACTGAGAGCCAAGTTGTAGTCGAGAGAGCGGAACAAACACTTTGCTACTCCGCTCCGCGGCGCTGAGTCGCCGGGAGCAAAGCGCTCTCCTATCAGCGCTCTTTCGTACCAACCACAACCCGCACACGTCCAAGATACAGAACAGTCAGCATGGCAAGACGTAGGAAGCGCCACAACAAACGCGAACGAGCGTCCAAAGGCGCCGTCACCCAGGTTCGTTTGACGCACTGGCGCCTGTCTGTCACTGCGGTTGACGTGACCCGCAGCCTGTCACCGCTCCCATCACAGCGCCCGTCGCGGCGTCTATTCCAACCTCTATAACTACCCCCAACGTAGAATTTTCCGTATATCCAGATCACGGCGTCCTGCCCAACTCCATCCGCCTGTCGCGGCCCGACGGCGACCTCGTCGTCAGGGTCCATCCATCGCTGCAGGACACGGTCCGCGCGCCTAGTTGCGTGCGCGTCGACCCGCCAAGTCCTCCCGTGAGCGCGTACAAGACGGTTCGCTGTGCGCTGCACGACGGCGCCCAACCTGGCGATCTCCTACACGTCGAAGAGTGCGCGCTGTACGCGCCATATCGTCACACCGACCTCGACACGGAGGACTCGGAACAATCCTTGCTCGAGGCGCTCACAGGCGCGTCGCCCGAGCTTCAAGCCCTGTTCCCGTCGCTCCCGCGTCGTGGCGTCGCCCAGCGCCCCCTGCTTGATACCTTCTACTCGAGCGCCATTCCGTGTACACTCTTCGCGGCCCAAGGGAGCGGAGAAATTTACGACGCAATCTTCCCCGTCAGCGCGCACGTGCAGCATTCGTATGTCGTCCTACTCTCTGGTTCAACACGTGCTCACGTGATCACAGCTGCGCTCCCAACGCCCGTTTTCGCTGGGATGCGGTGGCACAGGTCCTCGAGCTGGTGGCGATTCAACCCATCGGCCTCGACGAGGAGATTACCGTCTCCTACCTTCCGCGTCCGCTTCTTCTCGTGTCGTCACGTGAGCGTAGGCAATGGCTGCGCGATCTCGGCGTCCACTGTGCTTGCTCGTCGTGCGTGAACAGCACGGGATCGGACGCGGACCGCGCCGTCCTTGCGGCGCTCAACACAGAACTCGCACTCGCCCTTCTTGATTACGTTATGTGGGACTACCCGCGCCGACCACCATCCACCCCCGCTCGCAACCTTGACAAATTGGCGACCAAGATCGCGTTGCGCTGTGTCGCGGAAAAGCTCCATCCTCGACTCGTCTACCCGATCCCGTCCCTCCCGGACAAGCTTGCGCGTGAGCTCCATGCATGCGACCAACCCGCACGCGCCCATCATTGGCGGGCTGTCGCGGCTGCAGATTGCGCCGCATTCGGTATCGACGCTGGCGGAGACTGGGTGCCGGCAGCCACAGTCTCGAGGCGGCCACCGGTGGCAGACTGCTACGACCTCACCATCGACATCGCGTCTGCTTCTGCCTCCCCGACACCCTCCCGCTCTCCAACTCCTGAGCCACCCCAACTCATAGACGACGACCTGATGGCGCAGCCGGCTGCTCGGAACAAGAAGAAGCGCAAGAAGCGCTGTTGGACGCATACGCCGCGGCGTGTGCCTCAACGCTGGATTCAATACCTGTAGGAACAGTCTCGTAGATTCTTTGTATCGATATGTCACGGCCCATCTTGTAGCCTTACGTCTCGCTTTGTATCTCTCGCCCTCGCCCCCTTCCTTCCGTATTCCTCGTCGCGCACACACGCAGACGATCATGTATGTTATTCCCCAAACCACAAACGGTACAACCAGTTGCATGTTTTACATCGTTGGAACGACATGGGTGACAAGGTCAAAGCCAGGTGCGAGCGCGCGGATTGGGAAAGCCTCTTTCAGCGGGCAGACAGGATCCTAGACTACGGCGACGACGCCGTGCTTTGGCACCGTCTGGTCATGCCCGTACACGTACGCTTCGTCAAGACGTTCAACCCATGTGCTGACTCCCAGGCTGGTGTGCGCGATGACGGTGAGCTATGGTACCCTCATACTCCGAGCGTAGGCGACGCCACAGACGGGTTTCAGTTCACCGCAGATGCTTGGACCGTGCTGGGCAAAAACAAGGTCAGTGACCATCGCAAAGCGTAGCTGAACTAAAGCAGCTGTATGAGAGACAATAGCACGGCAACGTCTAGTTCAGGCGGTCAGAGAACCAGCGCTGTACCATACTCAACTGCTATAAGGAGTCCTTCACGAGTGTGTCGGCCACAGGGCCCGCCACTGTCCAGCCAGCGCCGCAAAAGACGCCAGAGACGACGATGGCCAGAACGCGTGCCAAGCTCTTCGCGTGCGCTAGTTCTTCTCTGGAAGTTCCTCATTCACCGCTCAGCGAAAGCACTCGTTGTTATCCCGCGAGACTGCAGATGTGGACGTCAAGTCAGGTCGTCGCGTCCGCTGCGTATCGACGTCCGACGGCGTGCAAAGTGGCAATCCAGCGTTAAGGCCAATTCTTGACCGACATGATGCGGTCTTCTACAGAGAACTTGACCTGCGCTACACCAGCGCACATTCAGGAGCCCTGGGAACCGAAAATGAAACGTCGAAGATACGCAAGGGAGCTGGGCGGCAGTACTGGCGTGGCGAGTTGTCCAAGCCAGACGGATAGCCAGTGTCCGCGTTGAACGTCCTGTAGCCGTATTGGGGAGCATGTCCGTTGAGATTCAGAGCAACCGTGCGAGTGGACCGCGGCAGAATGAGAGGAGAGAGAGAAAGCCTGCCGAGCGGAGTCTGAAACATGTCTTCCTCCTCACCCCATGCTCGACCTTTTTAATATCTAGTCCGATATTGATTGGTGAAGCCGCAAGGATCTCGTCTCTATAGAGAGTCCAACAGCAGATAATCTTGAACTCGAAGGTCTCACAATATATCAATGTTCGTTACTAGCCACTTCGACAGCTAACTCTTCGCTCTTACGCTCTGCCCCCGCACACTCTAGCAAGCCTATTAGGTCATTTCTCATACAATCAATATTAGAGCGGTGTGATTCCAATCGCTGTTCGGCTTGAGCTGTGGTCGAAGATCGTCCGCCTCCAACTGCGCCTGCGGAACAGGTCACTGCGGATATCCGAACATGTAACTTCGCCGCCCTCGTGGCTGAGTGGTATGGTCGCTTGAGGCTGCGGCTCCACGTTCATTACCCTACATTCCTTTCCATTCTGTCGGACGCTTGATAAAGATCCCTGCCAGCCCCATAGCGGGACCAGCGCCGATTACTTTTGCTCGGTCGCCTTCTCCAATCTGCAAGTAGGTAAGTGTGCATTCTGACTGGCGCACTGACTTTTGCACGCCGAAGCGAGTATAACGTTAAAGGTGACGGACAGTATCAGAGCCTCCAGCGCTGAGCAACTCTGATGACCACCAGGCGCACTCTTGAAGTCCGAGATTCAGCCTCGACATCGCGGGAAGATAGATCAAGATGGGGAGGCGCTGTTTTCTGCACCTGCCGCCATGCCACCGGCCCTGGACCTCTCGCCGTTCCCGTGGAGCAAGATCACGTCCCTAGCGAGCCACCTCGAGCTGGGAGCTACGATACGCGCATCGCGTTATCCGATATATCCTTCGACTCCAGAACGCGGAATCCAGGCTATGTCGCTCGTCCAAATGTGATTACTGTTTTACACGCCGGAAACCTTGTAACCGCTCCGGAAAGGCGTGCAGTACGCGGTGTGCAGATATGGGTATGACTTGTACCTGGAAGAACCTCAAGTGGATGAAGCTGCCTGAGAGCTCTGGCAAACACGCGGCGAAGGAACAAGACATTACGACGAGCCCGGCCAAGCGCAGACGCCTCCAAGGTCCGCCTGAAATCGTCGCAGAGCCAGAACGGGAGCACCAGGAGGAAGATAAGATGAAGATCATGCTCCGTCACGGCCAGCTAGCTCATGTCAAGTGGACCATTGTACTTCCCATAACGTCCGCACAAATAGCGCCAGTCCCGCCCTAGTGTTCGGGACGTCACTCTAGCTGCAGGATAGGCGCGACTTGGAAGAGGTGCTTCATGTGTACAGCCAATGCACCCCCGAAGGTCTGCTGACTCTGCTCGACGCGCGCATTAATATTGTCCTTTTCCTAGACGGCAAGACGGTACGCTAGGACGACGACGGCCGTACTGCTTGCTGCGCGCCGTCTGTGCGCGAGCTCGCTTTCTCGCTTTCTGAGCTAATGCGCCTAAGGATACCACTTCCTTGCACATGCGCGAACAGGTCCTCCTTTCCTCCTGGGTCTCCTTCCCTCCAACGATCGCCACGCACGAAGCAGAGTCGGCACCGTACCAGCCTGCAGCGCATACGACACGGTGATGGAGCCGTCATTGAACAACGCGGACCTTTCTGAGCGAGGCAGTTGAAGCTCCAGGTCGGGCAGTATCGCGCGGTGCTCGACGAATCCCTAGCGGAGACGCCGAGCAGCGGTGCAGTATACATCTCGCTACACGCTCCACAGACCCAGGCATGCGCCCACTCGCGCACGTTCGCGCGTCCACACGGCTGGGCGGCACGAGCACTCCTAGCCATTGCTGTGCACATTCGGAAAATAGAAGCTCGAGCGCAGGAGTTCGACGCCGTAGTCCGACCGCTCGGCCTTCGTATCGTTGAAAGCGAGGGGTCGTCTGGGCGAGGAGGAAACGCGTGCACAAAGATGACGCTCCAGCGTACCACATCGGTCCAGCTCCCGCGGCCTCTGAGTAATTTGAAGATACGCTCAAGGGTGCTGCGCGGCAGTTGCACGACAGGGCGTGGCGCGTTGTCCGAGCCGAGATGGATAGCCAGTGTGTGCATCGGACAGCTTAGGCGCCATGTAGCTGTATTAAATATCATGGCGGTTATGATTCAGAGCAACCGTGTAAGTGGATCGCGGCTGGAGACAAGGAAGGAAAGGCTGACGAGCGGAGTCAGAAACACCTCTCCTCGAGTCCTCCTCGCAATGCTGGGCCTTTTCAATATTTGGTCCGAGATTGATAGTTAGAGCTAGTCAATGACTTAAACAGTACTGCTTATCATGAGGGTCACGCGGATCACTTAAGGGCCGGTCATTGGTAATCACGGTCGACCCACTCCAGCTCATGTTCCTTCTCATTTCTCCCCTTGAGACTCTGGATCTCGACATTATGGGTGGTCCCAGGCATTTATATGACACTATAAGATCTATCTTGACGTCCTGCGGTCTGAAGAGAGCGTCCGAGCGCTGAGAGGATTGCTGCCGATGATCACTTCGGTGATCCGCTGCCGGCGTCTCACCTGGATTTTCCGCTCGACTCCATGCATCCTCGGGCTCAGTCAAACTTGTACAAGAGTTCCACCCCGGAGCATTTATTGCAATGTGTGAGTGAAGGAGGAGAGAACGGGGCTGTGACCCTCATGGGAACTGCCGGTTTGAAGATGTAGACGTTACTATACGGCAATGACCGCCAGCGCAGCCAGGTCATTGCAGTTATATGTAATGTCTGCGTGCCGTAGACTAAGTTAGAGCTGCAAAGATCTTGTCTCAAGGCAGCTCAATATGAATGAACAGAATGTAAGTTTGAGAGTGAAGGTCTCAGAATGGTCGTTACCGTGCTAACCATAATCACTTCGGAAGGCAGATCATTGCTCTTGTCCTCTCGCTCGCCTCTCTGCCAACTCTCTTAGCTTATACCTCATACAATTCTTATCTGAGCGTTATTCCAATCGTTGCGAGGCCTGAACTCGGTCCGCCTCCAACTGCGCATGCGGAACAGGTCACGACTCACTGCGGATATCCGAACATGTAACTTTGCCGCCCTCGTGGCTGAGTGGTATGGTCGCTTGAGGCTGCGGCTCCACGTTCATTACCCTACATTCCTTTCCATTCTGTCGGACGCTTGATAAAGATCCTGCCAGCCCCAAAGCGGGACCAGCGCCGATTACTTTTGCTGTTTTTTGTTCTATAAGACCATTTGTGACGAGATTATTCGAAATCTCGAGCGTATGTAATTGTCCGCATGCAGCGTGCGCGAACGTCGGTTGGTGTACCGGACATGGTCAGGCCTGGAGCTCCAGTCGGCAGCGACAATTGCAACTACCACAACGTAGACTTCTCGCGAATGACGCGAGAATCGTTTTAGAGAAGACAGGACGCGAGAGAGATGACAAGGCGCTGGTTCCGGAAACCCACCGATATCACTGTCGAATGTACGCAAGAGCCGACTGTGCGCGGATGATCCCTTGACACGCCGGCTGGTACTTGCATACGCACGAGAGAAAGAGTGACTTCACACTTCATGGCCCGACTCCCGACTCCCGAGCACGGTTGGCAGAGTTCAGAGCTGCAGCTCACAGCACATACGAGAGAACGAGAGCGCAGACAGTACTCCGTCCTACACTGCTGCAGTATTGCAGGCTGTGTGAGTACTAGCAGCGACATGACGGCCGCTGACAGCGTTGACGGTTTCCAATGGCCGAATTGCGTACGACGTCGACGGTGCTCAAGATGCAACAGCGAGACAACTTGGAAGTACGATTCGTGAGAGAGGTACGTAGGGGTGCGTGCCGGACTCGACGAAGAAAGCCTTCCAGTGCGTGATAGCGAGGTCATTTTTACTGCTCTGGTGTGAGCACGAGCCCGAAGTCTGGTGTGCAGAGAATTCACAGCCAGCGGAATGCGGGAAGACGAGACAGGACGAGACGCGGACTCGGAAGAAGACCTAGTGGCGGCAAATGTAACTTGCCTCCGTCCATGCTTGCGAACAGAATATTCAAAGACGACGCACATATTCACTACGCAGCGTAGGCGCCAGTTGCGGCAAGATGGCCAGCTAGAACAAGTGCAACGACGCGAGCAAGCTATTGCGCTCGTAGACGAGTGCGTTGGGCTATATCCACCGCCGATACCGCCTGCTGAGCACTCCACAGCTTTCGTTTACGGCGATCAAGGATAAAACACCCAGGAGCAGGTTGGACTCGGCATACGCATAGGTGAACAGCACTCCTGCTTCGGCGGTGTCTCTTCGACACATTGGACCGAACTCCTGCTGCGCTGCTTATTTCGCGACCCATGTCACAATCGTCCTCGTGAATTCGCGCTGAATAACGCCCTCTCGTGTCGTGGATCATGTCCAAATGCTGGACGCCGTGTTCTCTCCGTTCCGACTTCGTTTCCGCTGACCGTGTTCTTTGCAGAATCGTACAGACCTGCGTGCCAAGGCCGCGTTCTCCCCGACGCGCGATGTCTTCATGAAGCCCTGGTCTGCGTGGAACGGCCGTCGGATTGGTTTCGAGCGCGGTTCTGCACGGTACATGCGCTGGCAGGTCATGAAGACACGGTCGGTGTAACCGACGCGTACTGTTTCCCAGACTCCCAAGTTAACGACATCGGCGCGTCGGCTTCAGCTTCGGACGATAACGGAGACATCGACGGGTCGCACCTCTACTATACCGACCGAGGCAACCAGGTTTCTGGATTATCTCAGAGTCTGATCAGAATCACAGCGGTCTCAAACGCGCAGGCTTGACTCGCATTCGGTAGAGAAGTCGGTCAGTTATATTGCCTGCTACTCCTCATATACGTCCTAATAATTGCTCTCGCACGCTCAGATCCCTCACCGGTCGTCTGGCAGACGCCGTCGAACGGCTCGTTCATCACTCTGGCTTCGACACCGTCAATGTCTCCCGACCAGGCCGCTCCCAGCCTCGCACGCACCAACGTCACCGTTCCTCGGCTCGTCACCCCAACGCCTGGCTCGAACGCCTCGAATGGTCCAGTATAGCAGCGGCAACACGAGCAGCCCAAGCTCCAAGCTCATAGGTCTTGCGTCGCATCACTGTCATCTATACACACCTCCTTCCTCGTCCATCCTCCTTCCGTACATGCGCTGTCCTTCGACACGGCGCCTTCTTACGACACGCCGCCTTCTGAACGCAGCCTTGCCAATCTATATCACTGTCGTTTCGATAATACCTTGTCGAGACAGCGCAGAAGGAGTGTCAGCATATATGTCATGAGCTGAAGTTCAGATACAGTACGGCGTGATCCCAATGTCGCTGCGCGCGCCATCTCGTTCGCGGCGACAGCAGCTTGTAGTTGGCCTTGTAAGTTTCAAAGTGCCAATGCACGTCTCGTGAAGAAGCAGCGTATAGGCTTGTTGAAACGAACAATACGGTGCGACAGCGTACGGCGTACAGTGGAGAGCGAGAGCCTCTGAATCTAAACAAACAGGTGTAGCTACATGATGCGACAATAATGATACAAGAATCCTACCTAGGATCTACAGACTGCGTTGTCCGAGTCTACAGGGTGTAGTGAAGCGACTTCTTGCGCTTCGTGGGCACGGCGGGCCGGGCTGCAAACACGACGGGAACTGAAGAAGCTGGCGCGCCGAACAGCGTAATGTCGTCGGCGTCGTCGAATGCGGAGGCCTCCGCTCGGGCGACACTATCCCAGCTGAGCGCCCGGGGCATGTCCCCGAAGCTGGCGAGCCTCTCGGCGAGCGTGCGCGCGAGGGCGATGTGCGGGAGGGCGAGTCGGAAAGGCAGGCCTTCCTCCTCGCAAAGCGCAACGATGTCCCAGGCGATGTCGTCCAGCTCGAGCATGAGCCACTCGCCGGTGTGGTATGTGTGTTGCAGGTCGGCGATGAGCGCGACCGCGATGGTGGTCGAAAGCCGCGCGATGGCGGTGCGTCGAGAGTCGGATTGGGCAGGCAGCGTGCAGGACGGGCACCGGCAGTGGATGCCGAGCTCGCGCTTGAGCCACGCTTGCCTCTCGCGGGCTGGCGCGAGCAGCAGGACTTGAGGGAGACGCGAAACAGTGATGTCCTCGTCAACCGATATGGGACGAATAGCAACGACCTCCAGCGCGCGAGCGTCCGCATCCCAGCGTAGCTTGACATTCGGGACACAACTTCAAAGCCATGAGCACGAAACAACCGGGAACAACAGGCGTGATAGACTTACGAGTGCTGTATGCGCGACGCGACAGCGAATAGACCGTCGATGGGCACATTGTATCCCTCGGCAGCGAAGAGCAGGCACGGGACGGACCACGAACGGAACGCGTCGCTGAGCGGGCGACGATAGGGGGTGTTGCGGAATGGGGCATGCGGCGTCGGTGCGACATGCACAAACATGCCCTCCAGGAACGCGTCGACGACGGCATCCGGCACACCGATACGGCGCTGGGGCGCGTATGCGAGGCAGCGCTCTATGTGGAGGACGTCGCCGGTCATGGCGCCTCCATTGAGCGCGCAGCGAACGGACGTGTCGTCGGCGTCAGGGGAGGAAAAGCGGAGGCAGGTCGCTACGCCACCCGGGCTTGGGCCAATCTGGATATCGCCGTCGGGACGCGACAGCCAGATCACCTTCGAGACGTGACTGCCGAGCGTGTACGAACGAAGGCGAACTGGTTCGGGGCGTGGTGCTGGTGGGCGACTCGGCGTCCGACGGTGTACTACGGCGCTGACGCCGAGAGGGAGGCCGATGTCGGCGTTGCGGGTCTCTGGGAGAGGAGGGCATTTCCATCCGCGGTCCACGTCGGTGCGCTGCGAGTGGATGAGGGTGAGCGCGCCTGCCGAGCGCGAAGGAGCACGAACGAGGGGTATGGCGTTCACTCCGTCAGGAACACGCTTCTTCGCACGGTGTCGGTGGCGATTCTGGCGACGCACGGTGGGCATCGGATGGTAGGAGAGGTTCGGAGGGTGATGTGGTGGGGGTAGGAGGCAGAGTGGGGAGTTAGGAGCGCCGGCTGGCTCCTACAGAACTCCTCGATCCCGGCGGCGGTTGCTAGCGTCGGCGACGGACGGCTGCGCTCTTGCAATGGGCGATGTCGTTTCGCTCGCATCAGTATGCACGGGAATGTACTGGGCGCGATGAACACGACGTGTTGCCATCCTAGGTCTCGCGCAAGCGTCGGCCTTTGCGTCACCATAGGGCAAAATCCGCTATAACAGCCTTTGGCGAACACGTAGATTGTGCTCGCCCGCCGACGCAACAGAGGCTCATAGAGACTGGTTCTGGACTTGCTGCTATCGCTCAGTCTCGTGTATATCGCCACTGGTAATACCAGGATACGTCGACATTGAATGCATCGTTGGTGTGCACCGTCAAGCTCGCCCTGGGACACGTAGATAGCAGTTCGTCTCCGAAGTGGTGTAAGGGACACAGGCCCTTCCGTATACACCTCGAGCTGGGTGCCATGAGGTTTGACGCGGCGCTGAGTGCGCGCCCCCAAAAGTGTCTGACAGTGGTGAACTGAGCGCCACAACCCATCGCAACCGTGACGGTGGTAAGAATGCGATCTGCGCTCGTCGCTCGTGGAATAACCTTGGAGCTCTCTATCAAGCCGCCCGCGGTGTGTGTTCCTTAGAGAATTTTGGTGTCATTGCGAGATCTGGCGACAGTGAAGAAACGAAAAGAAACGGAAAGCAGAAGGAAGTTCGGCCGGAGCCGCACGCACCTCGCTTCACGCCGCCATAGACCGCTCCGGCAGATTCTACGTTTCTCGGTGGAACCAGATGACAGGTCCAAGATCCTTTGCTTCTGGCGACTCGCTGTATCCTGCTCTCTCGATCGAGGACGCTGCGAATCCATTTCTGGCGTTGCACCGCGGGCGTTATCTGTTCCCCAACTTTCATGAACCTACGCTCCCCGTCTATTTCCACGTGTGAACCATGCGCCCTCTCGACGACAGTCTTCTGTAAGCCATTGGTCCGGATTTGATACTCCTGGGCGGTTCTCAATTTGGACTCTCTTACGTTTCCTCCCGCGTATTCCTTCACCGTGCTCAACCCACAAGTGCATAAGCTCTCACCTCAGGACGCCAAAAGTCGGCGAAGAGCCTCTATAACTTACATCAACTGTTGTAGCAAAAGTAATCGGAGCTGGTCCCGCTATGGGGCTGGCAGGGATCTTCATCAAGCATCCGACAGAATGGAAAGGAATGTAGGGTAATGAACGTGGAGCCGCAGCCTCAAGTGACCATACCACTCAGCCACGAGGGCGGCGAAGTTACATGTTCGGATATCCGCAGTGACCTGTTGCGCATGCGCAGTTGGAGGTGGACGATCGTCGATGGGAGTCTAGTCGTTACAGCGATTGAACTCACACTCAGATAATGAGCGTATGAAGAATGAGTTAAGAGAGTTAGTGGCGAGGCGAGAGAGAGAGAAAGAGAGTACAAAAGCAACGATCTGCCCGTCGAAGTGGTTAGTACAGTCACCACCATAATGAGACCTACACTTCCAAGCTTACATTCTCTTAGATATATCTTACGCCGTCTTAGAGACAAGATCTTTGCAGCCCTAACACTCAACACCGGACTAGATCTCGAGAAGGTCGAGCATGGGTGAGGAGGAAGACCAGTTTCAAGTTCTCACTCCGCTCGACAACCTTTCCTTCTTTCCTCTGCTCCCCACTTGCACAGTTGCTCTGAATCTCCATGCTTCCCGTACGGCATCATGTCGGACAACGTCGGAGGTATGCATATAAAAAAAAACGGACGGACGAAGACAACCGAGAGAAGGGATGCGGCGAGCAAAATTAGTGCGGATACGAGTACATCATGATCAATGCATAGGTAGAGTGTCACAATCCAGGCGGCGTGGGTAAAACGCAAACGAGCAGCGTCGGTAGTAAAAGCAGGCGGTGGAGGAGCTCAACAACACTTGCTCATACCGACGCCGTCCTTGAGCCGCACGACGACATTCCGCCTTCTGCTACTCGTACCGCCACCGAACGAGAAGCGCGACGCGCTCGAGATACGGCGCAATTGGCGGTCTCCGTACGATACGCCCGAACCCGCCTTCTCGGGGTCGAGCGTTCCCGCTTCGATGGCGAGGAGTATAGCTCGCGCGGCGAGCCGGAAGGGCGCGTCGACGTTGTCGCCCGTTATAGAGGAGGTTTCGATGAAGTGGATGCCTACAAGACAACGCAGTCCGTGATCAGTGTGCGCAGAGTGGATGAGACGAGAGATGCGTACCGTTATCGGCTGCCCACCGACTTGCCTCCTCCCATTCTACCTCGCGCTCGTCTTCGCGGTCGGCTTTGTTGCCTACGAGTACGGTGACGAGGTTAGGCGACCCTAACGCGCGCGCGTCCGAAAGCCACCGTGGAAGGGATGTGAATGTGTCGCGGCTTCAGACGGGGCGTAGTGTGGAAGGACAGCGATGGCGCAAGACCGCAGGATGGAACGGACGGACGAAGACGGGAAGCGTAAGCGACGCGAACTCCACACACCGACGCGAGGCATAGGACGTACTTTGTGATGTCGTATACGAGCAGCGCGCCAGCCGCACCGCGGTAATATGACCGGGTTACAGACCGAAATCGCTCCTGTGAAACGAACGCCACCGCGAAATTGAGCGTCTGGTAGAGTCACCACAGGGCGACGCGCACGCACCTGGCCTGCGGTATCCCACAACTGTGCCAGACGTCAGCTGTGCAGAACGGCGCGAGGGTTATATAGGACGTACCTGCAGCTTGATCCTCTTCTCGCCGAGCTTGATGGTGCGGCTGCTGAACTCGACGCCGATGGTGTGTTGGGACGGGCCCTTGAAGCTATTGTGCAGGAAATAATGCAGCAGACAGGATTTGCCCGTGCCAGCCTCGCCTTAGAGCGGGTCAGTTGGGGAGAGCGACGCGGTTGAGCGCACCGATGACGATGAACTTGAGCAGGAAGTCTAGCACAGCGCGTCAGAGCGACAAGAGCGGGGGTGCAGGAGACTGACCATAAGCCTCGAGCATCTCTGTTGCGTCCCCATCGTAGGCCGACATTGTGTGTAGGGAAATTGATCGTGAGCGGGTCGTGAAGCAAGACGGGGAACAGAAACCGATAAGGAGAAGGCAAAGGGGCGGAACGGAGATGCGATCCGCCAACTCCCTTTTGCTTCCGCGCAAATTGTGTAATAGCAAGTGTAATAGCTGGTTGTAATGAGGTCGGGGATTGTTGATCGGAGCTTGACCCATGTGCCTTTACCCCGTCCGGTCACTCATCCCAGAGCCATACACGCCATGCCGCTCACGGCTGCGCCCAAGTTCCAGCACACACGCGCCCTCCTAGCAAACATCGCCCGCGACAACGAGGGCCCACAGCCAGACGTCCTCGTCACGCCCGGCGACGGCGACACCGACGACGGCGACGGTCTCCAGTCCGTCAGCTCCTCCGTCGTCGCCCAGGTCTCCTCGCTGCTGCGCGAAGAGAAGGAAGAGGAGCTCAAGACGTTACTGCGGGACTCGTTCGGCGTGCCCGACGACGACGAAGTCGTGAGTGCCCGCGTTCGCCGCTCTGGCCATCGCCTGACCCGCCCAAGCTCGAGCACTATGTGATGGACCTCATGCACAAGCACAGCGACGACCTCACCGGCGTCCCGTTCACATTCCTGACCCCGCGTCGTCCCATCTCGCGCCCATCGTCCAGAGCGTCGTCCACCGGCTCGTCGCGATTCGTTCCCCAGCGACCAGAGACCCCCAACTCGCAAGTCTCGGCGTCGTCGCCGCTCGCCTACTCGTTCAGACGCCCGCACACGCCCGTGATGTCGCCCTTGGCCGCAGGCAGCCATATGAGCGCGTCCAACTACCTCTCCGCACGGCCCATGAGCACTGGCTCCGGCATCGACAGCGCCAACAACTCCCCGCCTCAAGTCCACGCGCTCGCAGTCTCGGGTTCCGCCAGCCGCCCCGAGTCCCCGCTCGCCTCGCCGCGCGTGCTTAATGCGAAAGCCGCAGAGTTCAAACCCGGCCCGCGTCCGCTCTCTGCGGCCTCCAACCGCTCCCTCTCGCGCAAGGACACAGCCTCGCCAGACCTCTGGTCCAGTGGCATATCCCGCTCGACCTCAAACCTCGCCATCGCTGCGCCGCTCTTGCCGGATACTTCCCTCCTGTCGACGTCATGGAGCAGCTCGTCTGGCTCCGGGACGGCCGCTCCGGTCCCGCACCGTCTGCCACACGACGTCGAGGTCGAGGACGACGAGTTTTCGCCGTTCGCGGAGCCTAGAAGTCGGGGCGTTACCGTCCGCACGTCCTACCACGAGACGGGCGACGGCGGATGGTCCGGCTCGTCCAACTCGACCGGCTCGTACGAGTACACGGACCCCAGCAGCGCCGACCCTGACGCGGCGTCATACAACCCATACATGCCCTACGGCCCTGAGGACGACTACGCTGGCGGCCCCATGGACCAACAACAGCCGTACGGCGACGGCATGACGCCCTTTGACGTCCTCAGCTCCGTCTTCGGCAACACAGTGGCCCCAGAGGATCTAGAAGACGCTCTTGCCCGCAACGGCTACGACTTTGACACGACGATGGCCTGGCTCATCGACCGCAGATACCCGCAGCTCGAGCAGGCCCAGCATCCGGCCATTCGGACGCCGCATTCGGGCGGACGCGTGTTTGTGGTCCCGCGCGACCCGAGGGAGAACATGGCTAGAGGAAAGAGCTTTGAAGGGTCTCCGAATATGAAGATGCACGGCAAGAGCCCCCAAGCGAAGCAGAGCTCGGGCCCACCGAACCGCGTCTGTCGCTACTTCCTCGCCGGCGAGTGTCTGCGTGCAGACTGCAAGTTCAGGTCAGTTCTGTGTGCTGCTTTTTCGGCTTCGGAGTGAATAGACTATTGACGATCTTCCTTTGCCCTTCTCCGTCTCACAGCCACGACATTGAGCGCGCGCTTTGTCGCTTCTGGCTCCGCGGCACGTGCGCCAAGCAGGAGAATTGCGAGTTTCTGCACCATCTGCCGGAGCAGTGGGATACCTCCGTCCAGGACATCACGACGCAGATGCAGCAGACGGACTTTATGGACCAGCCGTCGCCTGTCGGTACGCCGGTCGACGAGTTCCCGATTCTCAGTCAGGAAGTCGTTGCGCGCGGGAGACGAGGCGGCGCCGCGACGAGAGGCACGGACCCGAGCCGGGCGCGCTTCGCACTGGCGGTGAAGAAGGCTGCGCAGCAGAGCCCTGCGAACCTCCCGCCACCTACGCTCGGAGCACACTTCGCCACAACTCCGCGGCAGGCGTCCGGCGGGAGCTCGCCGATGCTGCGTAGCGGCCCACCCGTCGCGCGTGCCAGTCCGCGCATTAAACTTCGTCCGCCCATGCTCCTCCCGACGCTGTCGACCGGCGCGGCGCTCAACGAGATGTACCTCGCGTACCGCGCACGCGCGATCAAGCTCGGTGCGGAGCGGCATTCGTGTCTGAGTCGCGCGGCGGAGGCGTGGCGCCGCGGGGACGGCGCGGCCGCGAAGCAGTTCAGTCTGCAAGGCGCAGAGCTGAACGCTAAGATGGGCAAGGAGAGCGCGGAGGCCGTCGCGCGGCTCATGCGCGAGCGGTCGCGGCTGAGCGTGGACGCCGTGCGCAGTCGCGAGGCGTCGTGGAGCGACGACCCGCGCGACAGGACCGAGCGCGGCAAGCTCGTCGGAGGGAACTTGGGCGTGTGCCTCGGCGTTGCGGCTAAGAGCGCGGACCCGAAAGCGACGCCTGAAGAGCGCATGGAGAGCGTGTTGGATTTGCACGGGTTGCATGCGACCGAGGCGACCGAGGTCCTGGAGACATTCCTCCTTTCGGTGAGTAAAAGCCTCAATCCCTCCCTCCTTCAACCTGGTCTTCTGACGTATTCTCTCACAGCTCGAGAACGAGCACTATTTCGGCCTCGCCTACCTCGTCGTCGGGGAGGAGAAGCACACAGGAACACAAGACCCGCTTCGCGGCGCGTCGCGTCTGCGCCTCGCGGCCGGCGTGCGCGACTGGCTCCACAAATGGGGATACCCCTGGTCGGAGCGGGATGGTATTATCTGCGTCGACCCGCTCACGCACGCGTCGTGAGCGCGACCCACGCAATGGATGTTGTAAATGCGGCACTCCCCCCTTTCCGAGAATTTTGGATTGTGCAACTAGATAACAGGCCTCGACAGACTCTCTGTACACAATCTGTAGTATTAGCCACAGATGCAAATGAATGAATGAACGAAAGCTGAACATCGCATCACTGGATACACGGAGCACGAGTGTACTTAGTACTTTGCAAGGAATGCGAGAGCTCGGTACAGGTACGACACGACAAGTCTATAGCTGCATGCGAAGTAACAGCGCGAGAGCTGGAATGGATGGGAAAATACGAAGTAGGTCACCGTGGAGGTCATGTACAGGGTGGTAGCAGAGAGATGGCGTCTCCGCAAGGCAGGCGAGTCGTATGAGGTTGCAACGTTGGCGGGCCACTAAGCACGCTGCTACAGAAGCTGGCGCAGCTGGAGAGCACGCCGCGACCACGACGGGATTGGCATTCGCCGCAAGTCGAACGCCGTCATGGAACCTGGAACGATGACACCGAGTTGCTCGTATCCTATTGTCGGATAGGTGACGAATTGTCGGATAGGTGACGAATGTGAAAGCGGCGACCAGAACGAGGAACGCCATCATCGCTGCACTGGAGGCGAGGCTAGGCGCGCGGAGAGTCGGGTGACGCGAGCAGCGGGACTTCATGAGATAGAATGCGTAGTGGTCGATGACTTTGAACATGATCATTACGAAGATGAACGTGGCGACGTGGCGGAATGCTTCTGCCTGCAGAATCCTGCAGCGTACGGGAAATGAGGCCGTCGAAAACGCTTCAGCGATGGTAGCGACGTTGTCTGCCGGCAATATCAATGAGCCATGTTCAGGAGGAAGTGAAGACGTACGTACAGAATCCCATTTGTGAAACGACGGCCAGGAGTCCAACGTACAACGCCTTCGACTCTGTGAGCATATTCTATCTCCAGAAGACGTGGAAAGTCGCGTACCATAGCCCTTAAAGGTAGTGTATAGCGCAGGTAGCCCGTCCAACCGCCAAAATCCCGTTGAATCCCGTCCGCGTTCGCCTGCGTGAAGCACAGGACGCACATACACGGGCAGCCGCAAGAAGGCGTCGTCTCGTAGTACTCCACCCATTCCTTGCCGAGGCGCGTGAGGTCTAGGGCCGGTCCGAAGCGCGCAGAGAACAACATAGTACGCGTGGTTGTGCGGCGGAAGGTAGAGTCAGGCCGAACAGGGGGCTACGGCGCTGACGTATAGGATCCAGTCACTTAGGAGGGCGCACGTGAAAAAACGGTGTCGAGAAAAGCCCTCGCTCGCGCGCGGGAGCAGGTTGTTGGACGCATGCTTGAGAGGACAGCGGACGTGCCATGGCCCACTGCAGTCGAAGACCAACCAGTTCTGACGGTAACACTTGGCATAGGCTGCAGCCTCTGGGTTGTCGACGTGGACACGGAGGCAATGGACAATAGCTCGGTGCTTGCAGTGATAGCTGCGACGGACAAAGCGAGCGAGAGAAACTTGTACAAACAGAACGATACAACGGCCGCCGCCCACTGGCTACAAAAACTGGAAAACAGGACGGTGCAGTAGCATCCGCACCGACATGAAGAATATCATAAACCAAGTGCTGCGATATTGCGAGCAAGCGCGGTGGGTAGAGTTCCGGTGAACGTAGTACTGCCAGTGCAGTACATCCTGATGTTGCAGTTCTCCGCGATGCCGAAAGACATCGGCGTCCCTGGTACGATCATTCCGTACGTCTTGTACCGCATCGCCGGATAAATGATGAACGTGAAAGCCATGAGATGACCGTAGACCACCATGGAGCGGACGGGGAGCGGAAATGACTTGCAGAGAAAGTCGTGCCGTGGGCAGCGCAATCTCCTCGAAAGGTCCACAAAATAGTCGTACTCGCTCGTAATTAGGAGGAATACGAATGACGTGTAGTAGTGGCGATGGAACTCGACGGCTAGAATCTTGTTGCGAATGTCCGGGTCTGTGCTGCTCATATACGCTCCGGCGATGGCTGCAACGTCGTCTGCCGACACCCAGTAGATCCAATCAGCTTAATCTCTCAAGGGGGATTTGTGACGGTGCCCGAAAGGAGGATGTTTGGACGTACAGAACCCAAGGATGGAAACGACGACGAAGAGCCCAACAGACAACGCCTTGATGATTCGAGTAAGCTTCGCCTCTTTGACAAGCGTCATATAACACGTACAAATGTTCTGGTGGGCACAAATGTGAGTAGGAAATTCTTCCAGCCGTCAAGGGCGAGATCTTGGCGTTTGCGACGCTCCGCGGTCTCTGGGCCGGAGCAGCAATCCTGGCGGCACGGACAACAACAATAACGCTGCGTTTCACGGCTGTCGTCGGCATGGAACTGCTCTAGACTGTGAGGTGCTGCCATGCGAGTGAGCAGTGACGATGAAAGGGAGAGAAAGAGAGTAGGTGGGACGAGGGGATGTCCACTTCCGATATATATCCAGGTCTAATGTCCTTCAGGAGCGAACACGTGGAGCTGGAAACATCAAATTTGGGACCCTCTACCCGTAAAAAAAAAAAAATAAAAAAAAAAATAAAAATAAAAAATAAATAAATCCGGGGTTGCAATTCATTGTTGCGGAATACGTCGTATGACTCGGCGCCGTATGGCAGACTGACGGCCGTGTCGAGATTATGCCCTGCTGAGTCCGAGCGACGAATTTATCTCACCGAACAGTGCGCGGCGACTGAGAAAGCGGAACTGAATGGTCTGCTATGCGCACTTCACGTCGTTCGAGGAACGGTATAGGGTTTGTCCTGCATGAGAGAAGCTTGTGCGTGGATTCGACGCGTCAAGAGGAGAATGGTATGGATGCTTGCGACGCTCTGAACTCTTTATAGCAGGCTGCGCATTGTGCATATCTGAGGACGAACTTCAGGTTGGAGATGCCATGGGAGAAGGCAGAGAGCTGACCGGCAACTTCCAGCGCGTTTCTCACTTTCATGGCCTTCGCACCGACCGCGCGCCGGCTCGCGCTCCTTCCCACCGTCCCGCGACTGGCGCTCGCGCCCACGGCACCACGACTCGCGCGCGGTCGCACGCACCCAAACTGGACGGACCCGGCGTCGATCGCAAAAGCGGCGGCGAAGACGGCGTCGGCGCCGCACAAGCTGAAGATAAAAGTGGCAACCAAGAACAAGCGCACGCTGCGGCCTGGCGAGGCGGACGTCCTGCCCGACGGCCTCATGCGCGGCGAGGCGGCGCGGCTCCTGCGCACGCGCTTACACCGCGCGGACGCGGCGGCGGACAAGGACGACCACACGCTGCTCGCCGAGCTGCGCGCGCGCGAGTACCGCGTGCGCGGCGTCGTCAACGGCGATATTGTCGGAAAGCGCATCTACCTGCCCAACTTCAAGTGCCGGATGGTCATGAACTCGACGCCAAAAGGGCACGCCTACAACCCCTTCGAGGCGACGTTCCGTTTTCCGCCAAGCATCACCAAGCTCGACATTCGCGGATATCTGCACGCCGTGTACGGTTTGGACGTGACCTACATTCGCACCGTCATCTACGACGGCTGGAACTCGAAGCGCGTCGACAAGAAGCGGCAGAGGCGCGGCCTGAGGGTGTTCCCGACCTACAAGCGCGTTACCGTCGGTATCAAGGAGCCGTTCTACTATCCGCTTATGGTGGAGGACATGAGCAAGGAGGAGCGGGAGGCGCAGGTCGACGCGTGGGAGAAGCAGTTCCACCCCCGCGAGCGCAGGGAGATGTACCAGACCACGATGAAGCGCCACCTCTTCGGCGTCGGACATCACGCAGACGTACCTGGCCGCCGGGAGATTCTTGAGAGGGTACAGAAACGGAGAGAGGAGAGAGAGAGCGCCATCCAGAAGAAGCTGGAGGTTATCCGCTACGACCGTGTCCAGAGAGAGACGGCGTCGCCGTAGCGCGCTGTATACATATTTCACTACGAATAGTTAAGCGATTTAGTAGGGATTTTTCGCTATTCGGTGAAATGCAGTACGCTTGCGTTGTTGTCCTCGCGATTTTCCGCTTACTATTTCGACCTCCTTCTCATCCATGTTCCGGTTAGCAGCCTCTCGGCTCTTGCGACGTCCGGCGAGGCTTGCTACGCCTTTACACCGTCCCGCACATCTTTCCGCACGCGTCGGCGCCGTCAGGTGGAATTCGTCGGCAACACCAGCGGCGACACCGCCAGAACCGGGTCTGTCACTCACATTTACGTGCACAGCGAACGGCTGCGGCCATCGCTCGTCGCACGAGTTCACGCGACATGCATATGAACGCGGGTGAGTTGTTTACTATTACCTGCAACGCAGTGCGTTCACGCTCTGCTGTCGCGCAGAATTGTCCTCGTTACCTGCCCGTCGTGCAAGAACAGGTAAATGCGCTACTCTGCAGCCCGAAAGCCAGTCTGACCAATGTAATCTCCCCGTACAGACATCTTATAGCAGACCATTTAGGCTGGTTTAAAGAAACAGAAGGTACGAGGCCCGATGACACGGCGCGCGCGACGCGGCGAGCTAACAGCGTCTGTGCACGCAGGAACGAGCGGCGGGAAGCTTCGAACAGTCGAAGACCTCTTACGCGCACGCGGCGAGAGCGTAGACCGTGGGCGTATAGACGTCGAGAGCGGTGTGTTGGAGTATTACGACGACGGTACCGGTGGAGAGCATAAGTGAAATCTATAGCGACATGTGTAATCAACGGTTTCATGCTGACGATGGCGCCGCGGCCTCTGCTGCGACGGGCTCGATGATGTTGTTCTTCTCGAGCAGCTCTTCGAGCTTGCCGTTCTGGTGCACTGCGGGAATGAGTCAGCGCTTAAGCGAAAGGCTGGAACGTGCCACGACGCACTTTCGAGCACGATGTCGCACCCGCCCACAAACTCGCCGTTCACATACAGCTGTGGTATTGTGGGCCATTGCCTGTCGCGCATTAGCAAACGGTGACGACGACAGCGACAAGGCGCGACGCACGAGAACTCCTTGATACTTTCGCGCAGCTGCTGGTCCTGCAACACGTCGTACGTCTGCATCTTGCTCTCCGGGACACCGTGGATATCGAGAATCTGCACCACCGCGCGCGAGAATCCGCACTGCGGCGCCGCAGGCTCGCCCTTCATGAACAGCACGAGCGGGTGAGCGTGCACGGCCGTGTCGAGCTTTTGCCGTATGTCGTCCGACAGCAGACGCCGGAGCACCATCCCCGGCGCCACTCGCGCTGGACGCAGGACCGCCCGGCGTATCTAATGTCGTTGTAAGAACCCAGTAATGGATCACGCATAGAACAAGACGCACGCCAGATTGTAGTGCGCGAGAGAACATGGTCGTGGTAAGCAGCAAGCAGCAAGCCAGGGTCCGCTCGCGTGGCGCCGGCAACCTGTTTGAGCGAATCCCGCGACAGCTAATTCTCGCACGCCGAGGGAAGGGGAGGTACATAATTTACTCGATAAGATCAAACAAAAAAAAAACAACGAACGGAGGAGAAATCCACGAGTAAAATTACACTCTCAGTCTGAGTCTGTCTACTATAAATGGCCGATGTTATGTACCCGCCATCACCTGGATCGTAAGCTCCTCGAGCCCCGGTATGCGCTCCCGCAGCAACGAGTCCACGCGCTGCATCACCCTGTCCATGCTCGCGTGCCCCGCGCCGTCCGCTTTCCGCGCAAGATGAACGTGTATGGCACCGATCAGCGTCTCTGCGTCCTTGGGCCAGAATCGCGGTGCAGAGTACCCCGCGACGCCCTCAACGTGCTGCAGCTAGATACGTGGCACATTCCAATTAGCATGTGATTCGAATGAAGGGGGGAAGGAAACCGGAAACGGACCTCCGCCAACGCCTTTTTCACGACGACCTCACGCTCCTCCCCGATGTCCAAGCTGAGCACGCGCGCAGTATCGAGCACGAGCGGGACAACGCTCGCGGCGATCATAACGGCGATGAAGATGCTCGCGATAGGGTCGAAGCCCGTCCAGCCGTAGAACTGGATGAGCAGCGTCGAGATGATCACACCCACTGAGCCGAGCGTGTCCGCCATAACGTGCAAGAAAACTCCGCGCATGTTGTGACTGTGCCCCTCGTGTTCGTGTTCGTGCGCATGATGGTGGTGGTGCGCGTGCGCGTTGGGTGTACGCGGCTCGTGCGCGTGGTGTGTCGCGAAATGGTTGTGCTCGTCGCCGAAACGGTATGACGGCGTCAGCGGCGACGTGACCGACAGCGGTGGTGCCATGACGTGTTGGTCATCCTGAGTGTTTTATGCGTAAGGTCAAATGGAAGACAATGAGCCAGTTGACGAACATGCTTATGGTCGTGCTGCCTCGCGTCGCCGTTCACCGCATGTCCATTCCCGTGAGCATGATGGTGCTCATGATCATCGTAATGGTCGTGCTCATGCCCATGCTCGTGCTCGCAGTTCTCGTCGTGTATATGTGTATGACTGTGCGCATGCGAGTCGTCGTGCGAGTGCTCATGCTCGTGGTGATGATCATGGTCGTGCCCGTTGCAATGCTCGTCGTGCGGGTGATTGTGACTGTGCGGTTGCAGCTTCGCATGGATATGCGAGTGAGAGTGCGAGTGGTCATCCTCATGCGATATATGGACTTGGGGAAGGTGCGGATGCGAATGGTTGTGGCCGTGCTCAGGCTCGTTCGCATGCCCATGGTCGTGCCCGTGCCCGTGCGAATGCGAGTGATCGTCATGTCCGTGTGAATGAGCATGCGAGTGATCATGTCCATGTGAATGGCCGTGACTGTGTCCGTGCCCATGACTATGTCCCTGGCAAGTCTTCAGCGAGGGTTCGTCACAGTGGAAGAATTCTACGTACGTGATGGTGATGTCCGCCCATCGCGAACATTCCAAAAAGGTTGACGCCGAGGCCCATGCTACTCACCAGCAAGAGCTGATTCGTGTTCATCTCAGGAGGGTCCAGTCTGCACACTGTCGTCAGCAAAGCACCGCGAGATGCCAGGCGATCAAACATACAACCGCTGAATCGCCTCGAATACGATGAAGACCGAGATGAGCAGAAGAAAGATACCGTTGGCAAACCCAGACAGCGTCTCTATACGACCGTAGCTAGTTGAGCTCGTGAGATGGATGCGCTCGACGTGTATTCCCGGCTCACATACCCGTAGGTGTACTTCTCATTCGGCGTCCAGGTTGCCATGACCGACGCAAATAGACCCATTCCGATTGCCATACAGTCGAACGCCATATGGATCGCTGCACAGACGTTACACCTCTGAGGACGCTCAGTAGGTTGTACGCACCATCGGAGATTAGACCAAGGCTGTTCGTCCAGACGCCATACAACATCTGGACGAGCATGAAGCACAGATTGAGCATGAGGAAGTAGAATATCCTGCGCGACTCCGGGTTTGCAACGATAGTCTTGAGATACGACCGCGCCAAATGTGCGGTGCTTGTGGCCTTGACTGGTCCCCGCGGTGCAGGGTATGCGCCTGTTAATTGTATCAGATGTAAAGCTTACTCGCACCCGCAACACACCATAGGCCACACACGCTACGACAGCCATATCGACCCAGCGGAAGCCTAGGCCCCGAATGCCGCCAGCGATAACGTATGCGAAGAGGGTTGTGGATGCGAGTGATGCGGTGAACGAGTGTGTAGTAGGAGGTGCGAGGCCGAGTTGTGTCGCGATAATGGGTGCAAATAATGCGAATGAGGATGCAATGAGAGGTATTGGGGTGTACGAAAACAGCGGCGTGGTGTATGGGAGGCCGACGGTCAGACCCTGCGCGCGTGCGTGCAGTTGTCAGTCTCTGACGTCGTTCGCGAGGGAGATAGAACGAACCATGGACTTCATGAGGCCCGCAACGACCAGGCCCAGTGCAGCGGCACCAACTAGGGTGGCGCGGTGCGTGGAAGATCGCCCCAGTTTGGGGATTATGGAGGCTTGTGCGTAGTTGAGGCCAGTGGACGCGACTGCGTGTATTAGCAGTGCGACATGCGCCGGAATGACATCTTCTGATGTTCGCGCATTAAAGGCGATGTCAACGATGATGGAGAGTATTGGCGCGAGCAAAGAAGCGAACGCTCGTCGTGTCTTAGGTGCACAAGCGTAAGCTCCAGCAGAAGATAGGCAGCAATCTCGCTCACCGACGAAGGATTCCATATGGAGTTCAGCCACAGGGAAGAGAATTGGGTGAGGGCAAGCACTCTGCGTAGGATGTGAGTCGAGGATATAGACGGCGAGGCATGGTGCGTACCGTACGAGCGACATGCGACTGAGCGCGAAGAACAGCGATGTGTGCTGCAGTAACTGCAACATTGCGACCATGCCGACTGCAGGTCCCTATGTTCCGCTTAGCTGCACTGCAGTTAACCATTGCGCTACACACCTCTGATAAAAAGTCCCAGGGAGCGCGTCCGTGCACCGCAGCGGTTACGAGCACGATACCGGCGCCGACGGTGAGCTCGACGACGGCGAGCGGGAACGGGCTGACGTGTCGGTCCAGAAGCCATGCCTTCGCGCCGCCGTACGACACGACGAGCAGCAGGTTGGACGTGGCGAGGGACGTTACGCTGGCGATTTACGAGTTAGCTGTAGTCTGGGCGCCGTGAGCCGGCTTACTTGTATCTGTCCTTGCCTTCGTCCTGCATGTGCACTTTCCGTCGCGTGCGGGGGTCCGCAAACAGGACCGGTTGGGGACGCGCGGCCGCCATCGCGCGGGTCGAGGTCGGGAAAGAGTTCGTGGGCGGCACTCTCCGCATCTTGACCACCGACATCCACCTGCCACGATTGGCATGGCTTCCCGGGACCCTGTCACCATGTACACGCCTCCCGCATGATCCATCTCTCCTACTGACCGCCCTGCAGCGACAGTCTCCCACCAGAGGTCATCGGTATCATCGCGCGTCTCATAGACGCCGCTAATCTGCGCGACATCATCCGCATCTCGTGCATCAGCTCTCATTGGCGACATGCAGTTGTCGGAGACTCGTTACTCTGGACGAAAGTGACCCTCGTTCTTCCAGCTCAAGGCTTCATGCTTCTCCCGCTCGCGCTCGAGCGCGCTGGGGACGGTCCCTACGCCCTCGACCTTGAGTTCCAAGATTGCTATTGGGACGAATCCTCGTACGGGCTCATATCCGACTGCATCCGAGATCATGCGCGATCAGTTTCTCACATGAAGCTCGTTTTCCATGCTACGCAGACCATTGCCTTCACCGCGCTCACGGTACCATGCGACTATCCTATCCTGCGGACGCTTTCTCTCACCTCTATCGCCGGCACGCTTCTCACATTACGCATGAATGTCCCCAGCCTTGAGAATTTCGAGCTGGACGCCATGGGGGAGGACCCTTTCCTGGATTGGGAGTCGCTCGTTGGCGAACGTACGACGACCCTCTCAATCCGATGTCTAGTCAACCTCTCCAGCTTCCAGAGCGCCCTCCAAAGAGCTCCATCGCTGGTACATCTAGATTTGGTGGGCTTCCCGCAGTTCATGCCACCGGCCAATACTTTGGTGCCTGTTTACTTGCCGTCGCTGAACAGTGTCGTGCTCAGCGAGCACAGCGTCAATCTCGCGCTAGCGTTGTTCGTGACGAATCATGTCCGTCACATCACCATAACTGACGTGTATGACGATTCCATGTACCTCTTGAGAGACCTGCTGCCGCCAGGCGTTGCACTCACCGGAATCTCGATTTCGGAACAACTCGCTCTGGAGTTATACGGGCAGGGCGGCTTCACCCGCTCCCTTCACTTCGGACACGGGGCTGTCAGCGATTACCACGCGCACATTCCGATAATGAAAGGCCTGGAGGAGGCATTGATATCCATCCAGGACCTGAAGGTCGTCCGCCTACCTATCACTCTGTGGTACGACTTCATCGACTTCACCAGACGCGTCCCCACATCTCCCGGAGGTCCATTACGCCTCGAGCTTCTCATCAGCGACAGTGATAGCTTCGTCGCTGATGACGACGGTGCGCTCCTGCCCTCCCTCTCGGAACTCGTCATCACAGCGGCCCCCGGCCGGTCTCCGCGCGTCGCGTACGGCACACTCTTCGAGATCGTCAAATCCTTCGAGTACGTGACCGGATCCGTGCGCATCTCTACGAACGGCATTACGCTTTGGGACCACTCTGCGCCGGCGGACAATGACGCGCTCTTCATGAACGCCGTGCTCAAGCACCACGGGTTCTCGAAGTGGA
>KV426344.1:0-21517 GCA_001632375.1 Exidia glandulosa HHB12029
CTGGTCTGCAAGGCATCAGCAAGATCTATGTTGTGAAGAGCGGACACGTACTCTGCATTCTCCGTTAACCAGAAACTCCGTTCTGGTATCCACTCAGTCGGTGCAGGAGCGAGGCGTTCGAGGAGCAGGACAACGAGACAATCGCGGGCTGTACCCAGCTCCGTCAACAGAGGGTGCGGGTGCTGATCAAGAATGTCGAGCGCGTTGGCGCTGTAACCATGATATTCAGCTGGAACATCGACGAGGTCATCGCCCGCGTCCGAGTCGTCCAGCTCGTGCGCCGACCACGCAGGAACAGTCTGCCCGTCTTGCAAGTTGAGGCGAAAGCAGCCGTAACACCGCGGCAGTACAACACCCTGCAAGCATTCCAGCTCCTCGTAGAACCATGCTTCGCGAGCAACAGATTGGCATCGTTCTTGACGCGCGATCTTGAGTACGAGGGGAGGAAGGCCGCCGTGCGTTCCGGTTGTGTCCACAGCAAAGACTATGCCTGACCGACCACTGCCAATATACTCGCCGAGCTCCAGATTCAAGGCCAAGCTTCCGGGTGCGGGCAGAGATGACGGCGGACGAGTGGGCGGACCTTCCGGACGAAAGGTACGAGGCTGGTAAACGTCTGGATCTGCCTTCCTCTTTGCCAAGAGTGGGTACAAGTCAACGAGCCCCTCGGGTAAGTTGATACGTTCGAGATGTGCGGCAATATGTGGCGTGGTGCTGTCAACCAAGCCGCGAACGATGAGTGTGGCGATGGCGTTTTGCGCCTGCATGACTGTTTAGAATGCTCGATTCGAAAAGAAATTCAGTAGAGACACCATATTGGGGTTATTTGATGACAAATTTTCGGCCATGGCGACGCGGGGAAGGTAGTTCTGAGCGAAAGGCAGTGGCGGTCGGACTTGGGTCGGACTCCAAAACACTTCTTCTCAAGAACAACAAAGAACAACATCCTCGGCAGTGTCGAGGCCATTTGTGTCTTCCCTCCACTTGATCTACAGCAATCTCATGGTCGCACTATATTTGCTGCTGCTTCCCCTCCTCTTTGCCCGTCAACGATTCATGCCCGGCGAGGAGGGCATCGACTAGGGTAACATCAGCGCCCCCTCCCCCGCTCGCCGGAATGTGGGTCGCGCTGCTGTAGCGCCTGCGTCCTAGTCAAATTGACTGGGAGACCAAAAGCGCACGTTCTATAGAGACAGGATGCTGCCGTTGCTCCCAAGGTGCTTCCTTTGGAGACCAGACTTCGCTCTCTGTTACCTACCTGCAATCATATCCGAGGCCGACATCAGTCAGTCCCAGAACATCAAGTAGAAGTGACATTCCTATTGAAGGATCGAGGAACTCTATATAACGGACATGCATTGCGGCGGGGCGGACGACAAATGAGTATGCGTGTGTGGATCTATGAGGTTGGCTTGCGATGGTTGCAGGAGTCGAGAAGCAAAATCTACAAAGCGTCCGGTGACAAATCGCCCATTACGCTGCCCTCTGCAGCACTGTAATGGCTGAAGCTACTATACAAGGCCTGCTCGTCGCCGTAGTCGGAAGCGGCGTCGATATGTTCCTACCGAGCAGTCAGTTACAGCGTCCGAGAAGTGATACGGCGGTGGACATACGTCGAAGTAGTGACGAGCGACGCTGCGGGGCGCTTGGAGGGAATCAGTGCACAGATCACGCGCCACTACCGCGGTGTACGTACTGCGAGGTGTTTTCGGAAGTCGGCAAGTAATACCGCTCTGCATAATATGGAACGCAACCAACCCGGTCCTGTAACATGCTTAGCGCGCACCCGAAGAGGGACAAGCAACATACCATCCCGTCTGGTGGGAAGCACCGAGGCCCTGACCAGTATTACCGTGGAAGAACTGCACGAATAATGTCAGCACGTCTGCACAACACCGTGTCGACGGAGCGCACTTCGTAGAACTGAAGGTAGTCCCGGAAGTGAGGGTCAAGGTCCAGCCGCTTGCTCCCTCCGTTGACCGACCGGCGGCCCTCCACATCGCGACCGAAGATGTGAATGATGCGATGCTGGATCTCCTCTGCGACCTTGCCGAGGTCCATGAAGTCGCCACTGCCCGTAGGGCATTCGACCTCGAGATCCGAGCCATAGTACTGATGGAAGCGTTGCAGCGCCTCGATGAGAAGGAAGTTCGTGGCGAGCCAGATGGGTCCGCGCCAGTTCGAGTTACCGCCGAACATGCCGGAGTGCGAGTCGCCTGGCCAGTATCCGACCTCGTAGCCTGAGTGTGACGGTTAGCGGTCAACATAGCCCCGCGACTTTGTTTCACGCACGTTGCCCGTGAACATCCATGTGGTACGGATGATCCTTGTGATACAACGAAAGCCTGTAGTCCGTGAGTAAACAACACCCGTACATCAATGTCAAGGACTTACGAGCGGATGCCATGCTCGCTGAGGAACTCGTCCTCGTCCAACATGCGCTGCAGGATACGAACGAGACGCTCTTTGCTTGCCAGAGCCAACAGGCGACGGTCCCCACGCCCGTGTGCTAGTAACGTCAGCTCACGTCTAAGAACGCAACGTGATACAACGGACCCTTCATGTTCGCCATGTTCCTGTCCGCCATCTCCGAGCGATTGTCGATGAACCACTCCATACGCTTCTTGAATCCCGGCAGACGGTTAATTACGCTCGGCTCGAGGGTGAGAGTCGCATAGAGCGGAATGAGGCCAACAAGCGAGCGCACGGCCATCTGGTACGACTGCCCAGGTCCGAAGTGGATCGCGTCGTAGTAAAAGCCGTCCTCCTCGTCCCACAAGCTCTTTTCGCCGTCGCCGGAGCGGAAGGTCATGGCGTCCGCGATGAAGATGAAGTGTTCAAAGAACTTGGACGCGATGTCCTCGTATACCGAGTTGTGCTGAACATACATCAGTCCTTGGTCGCGTAAACAAAGGTGCAGACATACCTTAGCCAACTCAAGTGCGATGTTGAGCCTGAGCCCGCAAGTCAGCTCCCAGACCAATCACGCAGATGAAAGCACACACATGTTCAGCGCATAGAACGCCATCCACGCCGTGCCGTCCGCCTGGCGCAGTACACCACCCGTGGGCAGCGGCTCGGACCTGTTGAACGCGCCAATGTTGTCCAAGCCCAGGAAACCGCCCTCGAAGATGTTGTTGCCCTCCGAGTCCTTGCGGTTGACCCACCAGGTGAAGTTGATGAGGAGCTTCTGGAACACACGCTCGAGGAACTTGAGGTCCTCCCTGCCGTAAAGCTTGCGCTCAATCTTGAACACTCGGAACGTCGCCCAAGCGTGTACAGGCGGGTTCACGTCGCTGAAGTCCCACTCGTACGCGGGCAAGCTGCCATCGGGCTGCACATCTCGCGTTAACAAACGGCGCATTTGGACGAAGACCTGACACTAACCTTCATGTACCACTCGCGAGTGAGCAGGTCCAACTGCTTTTTGGCGAACGCCGGGTCGACCAGCGCCAGGGGGATCGTATGGAACGCCGTGTCCCACGCCGCGAAGAAGGGATACTCCCATTTATCCCTGCAAGTCGAAGCGTCGGTGAACAACAACACTCGTATCCCAAGCGGTCATGGACTCACGGCATCGACAGTACGTCCTCGATATGCAAGTGCGTCCACTGACGATTGCGCACCCACTTCCTCTCCGGCGGCGGGGGAGGCTGGGCTGGATCTCCATTGATCCACTCGTTCTGGACGAAGCGGTAGTACTGTTTTGTCCAGAGCATGCCCGCGAGCGCCTGGCGCGCAATCTGCTTCAGGTCCGCGCTGAGCGAGCCAGGAAGGAGACCACCATAAAACTCGTCCGCCTCGGTGCGGCGCTCCTCGACGACGGCATCGAACGCCTCCTCATCGTTCAGCGCGCGGTCGCGCTGCGGAGAGTGCGGCGTCAACTTCAGACGGACCACAGCGCACCCGCCGTTGCCCGGGACGTTCGCGAAGGTGTAGTGCGCGGCGGACTTGGTGCCCGTCTTGTTGGGATTGACGAACACGCGCTCCTCCTCCATCTCCTCATCGCTGCTGGACGCAGAGGCGCCGTTCGCGTCTCCATTTGCGTGGCCGTTCGCTTGGCCGGGTGTAGGGGTCTTGCAACGCGTAGGCGGGCGGTGGGACGGAATGATGTGGTCGTGGAAGGCGTCCTTGACATACGGCGACTTGTTCGGGACACCATACAGGCGTTCGAAATTTGTGTCGTTCTCCGTAAAGAGCAGCTCAGGTATGACGCTGTCCCCTTCGACTTCTACGTCTTCGTCGCCCTCCAGGGGCCCGACAGGCTGCGGGGACGGGAGACAGTACAGGCTCGTCGCGCCGAGGACAGGGTGCTCTGCGCGGATAACACCAGGCTGGTCCTCCTTCGGGTCGAGAGTCTGCTTCATGACAGGGCGCGGCGGTTCTGGGAGCGGCCATGACCAGGTGTTTGGGAAGAAGAACTGAGGAATGATGTGCAGCGTCGCGGGATCAGGTCCACGATTATATGCGGTGATTCGGATCGCGATGCCGTCAGACCGGTTTGCGTCCTTTGCGTACTAGGGAATTGTCAGAAAATATACCAGCGAGGCGAGTGAGTAGCGCATACCTCAACGAACACATCCCAGTACTTGTTATCGTCGAAGGCGTCGGTGTCGAGGATCTCATACTCGGTGACATCGCGGTCCCTGCGACGAGACTCTGCGACGAGCTCCTCGTAGGGATAACGACGCTGGGGATACTTGTAGAGCATCTTCATGTAGCTATGGGTCGGTGTCGAGTCGAGATAGTAGTAGAGTTCCTTGCAGTCCTCGCCGTGGTTGCCTTCATGGCCCGTGACGCTGCCCTCACTGTCAGCATCGCTGATAGGCGCGTAGCATCAACTTAGGGATGCGTACCCGAACAAGCGCTCCTTCAGGATGCGATCCTCGCCGTTCCATAGTGCGAGGGAGAAGCAGACGCGCTGGCGGTTGTCCGAGATACCCGCGATGCCGTCCTCGCCCCAGCGGTAAGCGCGGGAACGTGCATGCTCGTGCGGGAAGTGGGTCCACGCGTCGCCGTTGTGCGAGTAGTCTTCGCGAACCGTGGCCCACTGGCGCTCTGCGAGATACGGGCCCCACCGCTGCAAAGGGAAAAAAGAAGTTTAGATTAGGGGTTCGACACGCGTATGCCTGGCTGGTGGGCTGACCTTCCAGTACTTCTCCTTGCGCTCGTCCTGCTCGAGACGGTACATCTCGACGCCGTCGTAGTCGGTGCCGAGCTTGTTGTTGAGCTTGGCCATGTAGGTCTTGTAGCCCGGCTGGCCCGCGTCGGCAGCCTCGTCGACATCGGGGTCCTCTGGCGGGTCGGCGCGGTCGGCGGCCTTGCCCTTGTCCTTTTCCTTTTCCTTGGACGAGTCGGACTTGTCGGCGTCGTCGTCGCTGTGCTGGAACGCGTCGCCGGACTGGGGCTGACGCGCGAACTTGCGCGGGAAGACGGTCGAGGGCGAGTCGTGCTTGGGGATGTTGATCTTGAGCCCCGGCTCTGGCGAGCTCGTCGTCGAGTCGGCGCCCGTTGCGGCCGCGGCGAACAGCTTCTCCTGGAGCTTCTTTGCGGCGGACGACATGGCGGTCTAAGGAAGAGGAGCGACGCCGGAATTTGCCTCTATACAGTACGGCTCGGTTTGACACCGACGTCATTGGCTCTCGCTATGGTCATCATCAACAAGCCTGGCTCGGACGACCCGCAGTTTGACCAGCAGCTCCTCGTCGAAGAGATCATGGGCAAGTGGTATCTAAGATTGATAGAATACATGGGGAAATATCCTGAGAGATAATCGCAGGCACGTTGTGCGCTCGTCGTTGCCGATGTGGAAGGCGCGTCGCATAGGAGCACGCTCGACGCGTTTCCTGACTGCATACAGGGCAAGAAAGACGTGACGCTCACGTACACGCCCATCAAACCCACCACAGACCCGCTCTCATTCAAGGACCTAGTCGAGTACAGGGGCGAAGGCAAGCCAGCGACGTCGACGCCCAGCTCGGTCAAGGGCGTCGACCACCAGCAAGGCGCAGCGAGGTTCGAATGGCGGGGCAGCGGCTGGCTCAAGATTGCGACGTCTAAGTGGGAGCTCATTGGCTACGGCGGCCAATGGGCAGTGTCCTTCTTCGCGAAGACCCTCTTCACACCGGCAGGAATCGACATCCTCGTCCGCACTCCCGGCGAGCTCGCAGACGATGTGCTGGACGGCATCGCACGGGACATAGTCGCAGTGGGCGGCGACGTTGGCGCGCTCGCGCACGGCCTTTTTGCTGTCCCCATCTCTGTATAGGCGGCGTATGCATCGAAAGCATGTACAATGCGGGACTTGGTCGTCTACAACTTGCACTAGAGACTGAAGTGACTGTAGGAATCTTTACTGAGAGCGGCTGTGTGATGCGAGAGAACGGCGAAACGTCATAGGCGCCGACAAAATATTTGCACATCTTCCCGTTGTCGATCTTGCTCTTGTCCCAACTCGAAGCCCATGCGACACCCTCAACCATGACATCGTCCCCAGTCGCCTCCACGTCCCAGCTCTCACACGACGCGCATACGCCCAAGAAGGAGCCATGGGTCAGCCCACAGCTCAGGTCGTATTTCGTCGCTGGCGGTGTGGCCGGCGCAGCCTCGCGCACCGTCGTCTCCCCGCTCGAACGATTGAAGATCATACAGTACGCGAGAGCGCTGCTGAGCGTGGCCGACGGCGCTGACGAGATGCGCAACAGACAAGTGCAGCCCCCGCACGCGGACAAGCAGTATAAAGGCGTCTGGCGCTCGCTGGTGCGCATGTGGCGCGAAGAGGGCTTCAAGGGCTTCATGCGCGGCAACGGCATCAACTGCGTCCGCATCATCCCCTACAGCGCCGTCCAGTTCACCACGTGCGTCCAATCCGTCTACGCGCGCACCGTCACCAAGCTCACACAACTTTTCCAGATACGAGCAACTGAAGAAAGTTAGTCCGTCACCGTCGTTCTCGCCAGCTCATCCTCACACCCGCGCGCGCAGTTCTTCACGTACTACAGGGGCGGAGAGCTCGACACGCCCACACGGCTGCTGAGCGGCGCGCTCGCTGGCATAACCTCCGTCTGTACGTCGCCAAGCGCCCAAATTGGGCGTATCCCTCCTATGATCTCATCGTTCGTTCCGGCAGCTACAACATATCCGCTCGACCTCGTCCGCGCCCGTCTGTCCATAGCGTCAGCCACTATGGACTTCAAGAAACCGATGACCATACAACCCACGCCCGCCACGGCACCGAAACTGGCGCTCTATCATACGTCTGCCGCTGCGTCCACTACATCGACATCCGCCCCTCTCGGCCCGCCGAAGATCCCCGGCATGTGGGAGATGACCGTCAAGGGTGAGCCGACCTATCGCACGCGTCGTTCGATGATACTAACGCAACGCAGTCATGCGCGAAGAGGGCGGCGTCCGCGCCCTGTATGTCACTCCTGTCGCATGCGCCCAATCGCTGAGTCGCCCAACACGCAGGTACCGCGGCCTCGTTCCCACAGCAATGGGTGTCGCCCCATATGTCGGGATCAACTTTGCTGCATATGAGTGAGTACTTACCGTAGCTTCGTCGTTGCAAGCCTAATTGCTAAATGGCATGCAGGGCGTTGCGCGGGTGGCTCACGCCGCCTGGGAAGACCTCCGTGCCGAGGAAGCTGCTTTGCGGCGCGCTCGCAGGTGCGTCGCGTCGCTGTGCCTCGTGTCTTGCATGCGCTGACGCGAAGCGTGAAGGATCGATATCACAGACGTTGACGTACCCGTTCGACGTGCTGCGGCGAAAGATGCAAGTGCGCGGGTTGAACGCGCTTGGGTACGAGTACAATGGCGCGCTCGACGCCCTGCGCGTCATCTTCCGCAAAGAGGGTCTACGCGGGCTCTACCGCGGTCTCTGGCCGAACTTGCGTGCGTATTCTTATGCCTCCTGCCTCCTGTTCCCTCGCGTTGACGGGGATGTGTGATTACAGTGAAGGTAGCCCCGAGCATCGCCACCTCGTGAGTTTCCTCTCTTTTCCTGCCCGTTCTCAGCGTGTCCGTCGTTCGCGATCGGATCTGACGAGGCTTCGCGTTCGTGGTGAACTTGTGATCGTGTTCGCTGACTTGCCTCGCCTTGTGCGTGATTGCCGCTTTCCGCACAGGTTCTACGTGTACGAGACGACCAAGGCGTGGCTGCTGGAATAGGCGCGAGTATTAGACGCCCGAGAGAGGGACATGAGATTGGACAGTTCACATCATCGCACTAGTCACACCTACATACTGCATCGTTACCACATAGTCATTTGTTCCTCTAGTCCAGGGTTTTTTTTCGATATGTATAGACTCCGAGCGACGCGCCTCAGGGAGTGGGAGAGGAAAGATCAACTTCAAGGGGCCAGTCCAGGAAGTCTCCGACCGGGCTGGGACTCAGACTTTCTTACCTACCGCCCCGGTTAACGCTACATGCGCTTGGCCGCCGCGCGTGACGCTGCTTAGACTACGAGAGCCAGAGCCAGCATGTCCACGTCCTTGTCGCCGTCATCGTCGGCCTCGTCGCTCGCAGACTTGGGGCGCCCTGCGCACATGACCCATCACTCCACGCCCTCCACCGCCAGCAGCGCGAGCGAGGTCAGCTCGGGCATGCTCTCGCTCTCCGAACAGGGCACGGGCCGCTCGCTGAGCCCAGCATCGGGCTCGCTCTCCACCAACTCTCACTCGTCTAGCGGCCACGCTGGCTCGGTGCAGCAACAGCAGTACCACTCTGACGCTGCCCCAGTCAGTGCGCAGGGCCGCATAAAGCGAGCCCTCGCGGCGCGCAAGAGGAAGAAGGGCGACAGCATCGGCTCGACGGCGATGCTCGAAGCGGCCACCAGCGCGGACGAGCTCTCGTCCGCGTCGGGTTCTGGGCTCAGCGTTGCCCAGCGCGCCGCACGATGGGGTGGCCAGATGCGCGCCAACACGGGCCCGCCGCTCAACAAGCTCCAGATGGTCTTCGGCCGCGGGAAAAAGAACTCGGCGCAGTCGCCCCTCTCGCCGACGCCGCCTGCCCCTCCGCCGAAGCCTGAACGACTACGCGCGATGACGGTGCCCCTTAATACGAACGTCCGCGCGGCGCACACGTCGTTCGTCCCCAGCCCGAGCATCTCCGCAGCGTTGCAATACATGTCCGACTCTGATGACGCGCGAGCGCACGAGCCGCCTGCGCCTGCGCCTCCTTCACTTGCAGAGGAGGAACGCGACGAGATCACGCCTACGAACTCTGTCCTCCGCCGTCAAGGCGCGGCGACGTCGAGCTCGGACAACCGGCGCGTGTCTGTGGCCGCAACAATACGCCCAGTCAGCGGCGCGCCGAGCATCGCAACCATTACGCCCGCTAATGCCGCGCGATTTGAAACGGACGACGACGACAGCGACGACGAGGCAACGCAGCTGACCATGCCCGAAGCCGTGCCTCGCCCTGTCTCTGCAGCTCAAGAGGTGGCTGCGAGTGCTAGCGCGGACGAACCTGCGGGAGCGGTGCGTGACGGTGATTCGCAAGATGATACCCGCGACACGGTTGCTGTGGCAGAGCAGCAGTTGTATTCCTCGCCCGTCCCTGAAAGCCCGGATCCATCATCGCACGTCCCGGGCGTACCTGCCCCCGCTGGTTTTGGTGCCACCACCAACAATCTGTCAAAGCAGCAGAAGCGGCGCTCAATGTCTCTTGACCTCTCAGCGGCCAAATCGCACTGGGTGCCCGTGCAGCCCGCGCCCCACTCGTCCTCTCTCGACGTTGTAACAGCACACCTTGCGCGCACGCGCCAAGCTTCGCCGCCCGCTACTCCACCCTCGCTCATCAGATCCACAAGCTCGCTGGCATCCCAGTCGCCCTCGTGTGAGCACCTTCGCTAACTCGTGGCATCTCGTTCTCATTCCACCGCAGCTTCTATCTCGCGCACAACAGCCGCGTCGCCCGCGCCCTCTGCCACCTCGACAGGGCAGATCTCGTTGCGCGAGAAACTAACGCAGTTAGGACTCGCACAAGACCAACCCCCACAACATCCGGCGCGGCGCGGACAGATGTTGTCGCAACCCTCGCCACCACCGCCATCTCGGACAGCTGCTCCCTCGTCGTACAATGGCGGATTGCAACCACCGCCCACCCGGCGCACCGCAGTGTCCATGACGCAGAGCCTGCAACAGAGCTTCGGGCCAGCGGCAGCAGCAGCGTCGGGTATGGCTCTTGGGTTTGGAAAGAAAGCATACGACAAGGTTGAGCGGCTATGGGGCGGCAACAACACCGCCCAAGCACCTGTCGGTTCGGCACCGTTCTCCAATCGCGCGGCGTCAGCGGGCTCTGCCAATTCAGCGCGTAATGGAGGACTACGTCGGACGCCAAATGCGCCCAGTGGCGCTTGGAGCATTGCGTCTATGTCTATGTCGAGCGATGAAGGCAGCACGCACAGTGGTAGCCCTCACATGGTTGGCGCAGACTTGGGACCGTGCTTGCGATCACCGCGCCCTCAGAACTCGTACAGTGCGCCGGTGACCGGCCTTGTATTCGGCCGCGCTCTCGTGGATTGTGTGCGCGACACGCGCGTATCTCGTGTAGTGTATGTGACGGCATCCAGTCCCAAGCTGCCGCACATGGGCGCGCCCGCGCGCGACATCGAGGAACGCGCACTGCCGGCATTGATAGTGCGGTGCGTACAACACTTGCGTAGGTGGGGCGTTGAGGAGGAGGGTCTCTTCCGGTGCGTTGTCATTTCTATTTCTTGAATGTATGAACAGGACAGTTCCTGATCGACGATTGACAGAATATCTGGACGAGCGTCGCACATCGCCAAACTGCGTAGCGAGTTTGACACGGGCGCGGATTACGATCTCAAGCAGGCGAATCCTGGACAGCTGGACCCGCATGCTGTGGCCTCGGTGTTCAAGGCGTATTTGCGAGAATGTGCGTGGTGTTGCGACGTTGTCTGAACGTGACACTTACTTTCTCTAGTGCCGGAGCCGTTGCTCACGCGATCTCTTACACCGCTCTTCGACGAAGTCGTGGCTTCTACACCCAACACGCATAACCAACAGATGCATGAGTTCTATGGATTACCGGCTGGCCCGCGTACCGTACCGCAGATGCGAAAACCACCGTCATTGTCCAACCTGGGTCCGAATGCATCGCCGCTGCTACTGCACAAGGTATCGACACTCGTCGCGCGGCTTCCACTGGAGAATCGAGACACGCTCTTCACTGTCATTGAACTGCTCAAGACGACGGCGAATAACTCGAAGGCGACAAAGATGCCGTTAGCAAACTTGCTACTTCTGTTCTGCCCGTCGCTTCAGGTGTCCCCGACGCTACTCCGCGTCCTCTGTGAAGCAGACAACATCTGGGACGGTCCATTACCGGCACCAGTGACGACGCCTTCCTCGACAGCGTCTGAACACGAGACTGTGCCCGAGGAGTCGGATGCAGAGCGGCTTTCACAGGAGAGCTTACGGCCGCCCACCTTGCGACATGAGCGTGTCGTCTCTGGCGTCGGCCTTGGCGCACTGAGCGGCGGGCCACGATCCAGGCAAGGGGTACCCATGCGAATGCCAGTCCCTGGGATGTCGCCTAGTCAGCTCGCGGACGTCTTCACTACACAGTCCTCACCGACGCCGTCGCCGTCGGCTATGGCTAGTACGCCCAGCATCAACCTTCCGGACGACGAAAAACCGCTGCCCAAATCCCCTCATACGCCTCATACGCCTGAGTCGAGGACTTCCGAAGGCGTAGTTTCGCTCCCCTCGCGGCGTCTCTCGATCTTCGGCATTAACAAGAGTCCCAACTCGTCCTCGAGTCAGGTGTCTACGCCCAACTCTGTGCGATCGTACGACGAGGGCAACCCGCCTGCGTCACCGTCGTCGATGAGAGGAATCAAGCGCAACGGCATGCGGCCATCGCTGCAGCTCATGTTTAGCAACAAGCGGTCGCGTGAGGACCTGCTCTCGCCCAGAAGCGGTTCTCCCCACTCGAATCGCTCCGGAAGCCCGATGCCTTCTGGAACTCCGCAATCGACTACGCTCGCATTACCTCCAGTCTTGACAGTTCCTATCGCATCTCCGGGATTCTCCACCAGCTTGGAATCCTTCATGTCTGAAGACGCGCGTACGCCGTCACCCACACCATTCACCAATGCGCATCAGCCCACCGACTTCATTGGGTCCAGATCGACGCTCAGCTTGGCGAATTCGAATGCAAATTCGAGTTCCAGCTCGTCGCGCTCGACATCCAGTCTTGTTATTCCTGTTTCCGAGGAAGCGCGCAACTTGTCCGTGCACAACCTCGATTCTGGCCGCCGCTCGCCGTCGCCGAATATCACGTCTGCAATATCGACCACAATAACTCCTACGACCGCGAGCTCGGACGAAACGCCTGTCCAGACTCCCATTGCGGACATGTTCCGCTCGCCATCGCGAGCTGGTACTTTTGCCGACGAACAAGACCAAGTCGTCGTTCTTCTTCCTCCGCTTTCGTTCTCGCAGTCTCCCATGTTCTCGCCTTCACCAGGCGCCATGAACCCGCCTCCGCAACGCACAACAGCACCCTTTTCACCACCTCCGCGCCTTGATCTGAAGGTAGCACCTCAGCAGGACGATGACGACGATGACGACGATTGGGCGCGGGTCGTCCTTAGCGCGGCGGGGAGCAGCCCCGTCAAGCCCTTACGCGTCCGGGCTGCTGTCCAGCAGTTCGAAAGGCGGCCGCTGTAAGACGTGTGGCTCGATGCTACGTCCTCATTCCCTTCCGTGATTTTTTTACACTTTTTATTCTCCCGCATCACAGTCCAACATCGCACATGGGTTTTCTCTACATTTTACATTTCAATCGCACGTTGACTCTTGGGTCCGCCTCATCTACATTTCTATTGATACATTTCGCTCTCGAGGAGTTCCTGTTCACTCTGGGATAATGTACACAAGCTAGCACGGAATACAGTCTGACATCCTGCATTGGTATTTGGAGTGTTGTGACATGAAAGCCCAAGGCGGAGAGTTTGATACTCCGATCTCTCACTTGCTCCTAGCCATATTCTACTGTGGGTACAACATCGCCTAGACCTATTGCTACCGGGTTGTGTCCTTTAGTCTGGTGTCCTTATGACTTGTCCGTGTAGGCAACGTGTAGGCAAGCTGGTCCTCACTGTTTGCTCTTCGGGTGCCCGATCAGTCCCTGCTGTTGTTCGGACTGGACTTTGCTTGACGAAGCGCAATCAACAGACATCGCCTCGGAGTTCGCGCGTTCACGAACAGTGTGTACGCGGATAACAATGAAGCTGGCGCACTCGGTGATACAATCCAGTCCCAGTTGGGACTGGGAATATGTCAACCTGCTCTCCTATGAGGTCTCCGACGCATCTCTTGCACTATGGACTTGTGTACAAGATGTCTTCGCAGCCACGCAACGACTGCCAGTCACATCGAATCCAGATTGGAGCGGCAAACTGTTTCTTCGCTCATGGCGCTGGCGTCGGCGTCGCAAGGACGCGACGCATCCTCGCTGCCGGGCTCGGCCCCACACCTGCCGCCGCGACGAGCGACGAGATGGCAGCATCGACACTGGCGGAGCTTACTACGCTGCTCGACGCCGCTGCACTTGCACTCGCTGACACGCTCGCCTGCACGTCTGCTGGCGCGTCCTCGCCGCTGCCGAACGCATTCTCAGCGTTCACCTCACCGACTGCGTGGTCCACGGCGGATGTTACTGCGTCATCGATCTTGCCCTGTAGGCCAGCTGCCGCCTTGGACTGCAACGCTGCGAGCGCTGATGAGGACGCGCTCGCTGAGATGCTCGAAGACACTTCCTGTGACGCGGTCAGAATCACTAAGCCTCGAGTTATGCTCGTGACGTACTGGGCTGAGGTTCACGCCGCTGCCGAAGGAGGATTCCTCGTTGGCCAACTCTGCTGCGTGATCGCCCTCCGCCTTTGCCTGCGCCTCGAGCTGTGCATCGCTGCCTACAGCAGCGCTAGCGATGACAGACGCCACGACACTTGACGACGCGGCCGCGCGCGCTGACGACACGACGTCCGGGTCGGGAGTGCCTCCTCCGAAAGCATTCTCGCCAATAATCTGATTCTCAGCGGCGTCCTCCGCGTCGGCGATCTTGTCAGGTATAAGCGCAGCCACGGCTGCTTCGAGCCCGCCGTTGTTGCCGGAGGTTGCTGCTGCTGTAACAGGTGCGGAGGCGCCAGTGCCAACGCTGCTCAACATAATTCAGTCAATGGATAGCATTTCATCGGATTGAGACGTACGCTGCGGATTTGGAACCCTTATGCTTGTTGCGCACGGGGTGCGCTGATGCAAGTCCGAGGAGGGCGAATGTGAAGAGAACGGTGAAGCGCATGATGTTGATAATGGAGAGCGATGAGAAGAACTGAATATAAACGACACCAGGTCGATGCGATGCCTGATCGCACTGTGAAGGAAGTATGAACACGAATGAGACGAAGTATAGCCAGGGACTTGCGTGCAGTTTTTATACATGTAGGCCTCGATCGAACAGGGCCGATCTCATGCGCACGCCATAGTTGTCATAGCGCTATCCTGTAGTAACCAATACTCCGTAGATTAACCCAGTGAGGGGGACAACTGCCAGTCGCATAGCATCGAGCATTTATCACGACTTACACTGCAACATGCTCTCATCGAGCAGTCTACAGGCTCTTCGTTCGATCGTCGACTCGGAAACCTGTTCCCAGAGGAACTTAGAGCAAGAGGTGTCATGGAGGAAAATAGTCCGCAACGAAGGAAGTCGAAGGGAGATGATTCCGTCGCTAAGAATGATCAAATATGGCATGTACAAGTTTGGCCGAGGCTGTTCGAGTTAGCGCTGAGCGGAGTTTTCGTCACCTTCTTGCCCAACGCGTTTCGTTCTCGTTCCCCCCTGAGCACATCTGCTCCAAACAAGACATCAAGCCATTATTTGTGGCCACTCTCTTGACCGTTGAGGATGTGCCTGACTTCCCTGCGAACACAGGCTCAAAAGCGTAGCCGTCGCCACCGTAACCGTCGACGGGCTGGTCGTCAGACGGACCAGGCAGCTCATTCTCGCCAATCTCAGGTGTCTACCTCTAGCTTAGGACCTCGTCGACTTGCGCCCTGTCGTGGCAGTTTCAGACGGCTACCATCCCCGCCACGTTCGCCTGGAAGCTTCCAGGTTCGCGTCCTCGCCCACCTTCATCTCCGTTACACTGCAGAACTTGACGCTGGACTTTCGGATCGGAAGTACCTTGGTAGCAGCCACGCATCGTCTCTGCTGTCGACACCCAGGCGGATGCCAGGTTCTCTAGGTTTCCTCAAGCTCCCACTTTTGTGCTCAAACTGTCGTTTCAAGACCGATGCCACTATCTTGCACGTGGAGCTTGTTTCTAGGAGGAGCTGCAATATTTGATGACGTTGTATTGCCACGGGTACTGTGACTTGTGACATGGGCAGACTGTCGAATGCCGTGCATGAACTCGCTCGCAGACTCCCAACGTCCTTCGCGACGATATCTGTTGACGGCATCCTGCAGCGCTCACTCCGCAGGCGCCGTTCTTGACCTCGTGCATCTTTACCCGCTCGCGCCGCTCAGGAAATCCGCATCTGCGAGAAAGCTTGGGACACACCGCGTGACAACCGGAATCTACACCCCAGGCTCGAGCTCGGCGTCCTGGATCATTGCTGGAAATGGCTTGCAGCGTGCCGCGTTACAGCTGGAGTCCTACAGTCTGGCCGGGGGCCGTGTACGTCATTCTAGGCTTCTCGCTGCAGAGCTTGGCACAGATTTATAGTAGACGCTTCGAGGGAGACGCCATGCTCTGGACTGGCAGATCAATTGCTGGGTTTCTGGTCCCAAATCGTACAAGCATCGCGGCCCGGCTCGCAGCGCGAGCATCCCAAGAAGCGTCGGAGACTCGCATCGTCTCCGTATCCACGTGTCCGAAAGGGCTCGGAGAAACTGGGTTTGAGGTGTTTCTCCGAAGAACAGCTCGAACAAATCCATTGACAGTGCGTCGAGGATATTACCCATGATCAGGCTATAACTACGTCCTTGGTGCAGCTACAGGAGCCCAGTGCGGGGATGTTTCTCAGCGGATGACATTGCTACACTCTCCGGAGGCGATTTTCCGTCAGGTGATCTGATATATCGGTCACGTGAACGTACCGGTATCACCCCGATGAGGCTTACCCAGCAGTCGAAAGTTCCTTCATGGTGCGTCACTCGAACATGTCCTTCACAGAAGCCCGAAGCCTGCCTCGTCCGAACACGAGTCTGAAGAAACCCATGTGCTGCTCCGTCACGCGGTCGTAATTAGATGGTACGAAGCTTCGACTTGGCTGATGCAAGTCTTCCAAAGCGCAATTTTCCCTTAATCGGTCGTACCCCACAGACGGATTCTACCGCAGTGATGGCCTGTATGATCACAAGAGTGCGTTGTTTTCGCCGGCATAAGTACGTCGACGACTAACGGTTTCCCTGTCACCCCAAGACGCCATGAAACTTGCGGCTGTTCCTTTCTTTGCGTTGGTCTCTGGTGTCTTCGGGCATTGTCAGTCGGTATTGGTGTTGTTGTCACTGGAGATCTTGCTCATCGCGGTGACATATAGGGTGCTGGCCGGCTCTCGACTCTACGGCCGAATGGACTGTCGTTCGCAAGACTGACAACTTCCAGACGCGCAACCCAGTATGTTTGTGGCCTGCTCTTGGATCACCGATACCGACACTGAAACGCTTTTTCAGATCCAGAACGTGACAAGCCCCAACTTCACGTGCTACAATGGGAACGGGGGATCGGCTACCGCGCCGTCGACGTACACGATCGCGGCTGGCGCGAATGTCACGTTCCAGACGGACAACAACATGTACCATATTGGCGTATGTGTCGCTTCGCTGTCGAGGGGAGCATTCTTTTCTAACCTTGTGAATTCCTCGCCAGGTGTTGAACGTGTACATGGCAAAGGCACCCACTACCGCTGCTGCATTCGACGGCAAGGGCCAAGTCTGGTTCAAGATCTTCCAAATCAGTGGCGTTGCGGATCCCACGGGCACGAACTACCCCGAGTTCCCTGCTACTGGTGCGCACTCCTGCAGTCTCTCAATGATGACCGGTAGTGAAGTATTGACGTCGCTTCCTCGCGTAGGTCTCTATGCCGCGACGTTCCCGATCCCCAAGAACGTTCCGTCGGGCGAGTGAGTCTCAAAGCTGTTGGCTGTCTGTCGCCTCCCCAGCTGATTCGCATCGGTCAGGTACCTGCTCCGCACTGAATACATTGCTCTGTGCGTAGTATCATGTTACGGCTACGGACTTACGAGCTGACCTTCATCTGCAGGCACGACGTAGGCAACTAACTAACTACCCTTTACTTCCCGGAGCTGAGACGACGTTTCGCAGGCCTACTACTTCGGCGGTGCACAGTTTTACATCGGATGCGCCCAGATCGCAGTCACCGGAGGCGGGAACGGCACACCTTCCCCGCTTGTCTCCATCCCTGGAGTGTACACCGGCAACGTACGTTCTTATACGAGCGCTGTATGTAGACCCTCGCTGAACTCATTCGTCATATGTAGGAACCTGGTATCATCTACGACGTATACCGCGACCCTAAGCAGACCAGTTACATCCAGCCAGGACCTGTACGTGGTGTTGTGAAAGCGGTTCATGGTCCACTGACGATTCCTCTCCTTAGGCCGTCTGGACTGGCTGATTGTATCTGGTCACTTTTTAGTCTGTCGGCCTGCATTGACGAAGACATGTACGAGTATTTACGACACGACAATTGTACTACGGAAGGACCACTGCAATGGCCATGGGACTTGGCACCGTCTGCAAGTGCCCCGATATACTGTGAAACCCGAAGCGCTCTTGAGACCTCGAGATGCCTTGCTGAACGTTCGATGAAGATCTGTCAGGAGCAGGCAGCATCGCTATTACTGTACAGATCCAGCCCTTTGCAGCACGATTGTACGACGAAGTGCCTACAGGGCATCGTCATTCCGCACCGTTACGGTTAGGGTCCGAGACGCAGCTTGAACCAGAGTAGGAGACGCTCCCATGGAAGGATGACCCTGACCAGCCGCTGAATGTCATGAGAGCTCGGGGCCCAAACCCGTCTCCGTTCACGGGGTTGGCACTCAGACCTATGAAGGGTACAGTGACTCCGTCATCGCGTAGTGCGCGTGAGTGGACCCGAACGACGACTGTGAGTGTGACCGCCGCGGGGAGGACGTTTCTACATCGTAGGGGCGCAGGATGTGTCGGCTTCCCGTCCAGTTATGAACGTGCATTCAACGACCACGCGGCGTACTGGGCTCTTGTACGTGTAAATGCGCATAGTCAAAAGTTGGAAATCGAAGTTTGCATCGCAAGCACCACAGCCTTGCACCGTCGACCCTCCGACGTAAGCTGGAAAACGCGATGCAATTATTGAGATAGCTGTACGCGACACGATCCTCTACGCAATATTCCACAAGCAGTAGCAGCAGCACGTTTACGACGGCTGCGACTTTGCAGGTGTGGGGATCGCGGGGTTGTTCTTCCGGAAACTGGCGATGTGGTGTCAGCGCGCTGAGACGAAGACGGAGCGCTCCGGAACGAGACGTACTCCCAGATGCGGTAGAGCTGGTACATGCCCGTGCCGCCGACGAACACGTTGACCTGGAGGATTGTGTGAGGAATGGGGCGACGAAACGGTGGTGTGGTGCACGCACGGCTGCGAGCGAGTAGTTGACAGGGATGATGACGAACGAGTAGCGGACCCAAATCGCGCCTGCGAGAATATTAGAGCATTTGAGCAAGCTGGAGAGACTGCGCGTGCCTGTTGCTGCGAGGGCTGGGGAAGACGGGTGTGAGCAGAGTTGCGCGTGAACGAGGTCGCGTGCGGGCGTACCTGCGCTCTGAGTGACGCTCAACTTGTCCGCTGGACGTTTGAGGTCCTGTTACGCGTCAGGAGTGCGCATTGAGCCACAAATGGGTTGCGCACGCTGATGCCCGCAATGACGAGCGCCCACTTCATCATCGGCGCCCAGAAGAAGACCGTCTTGGGCCCTGCAGAGCACCGTCAGCGCAGACTCGGCGACGACGAGAGGGACGTGCCGGCTGGGTGGTTCAAGAAGGACTGGATGCGCGAGGACGCGGCGCCGGTTGCAGCTCCGGACATGGTAAGTAAGTGGGCAAGAGGATCGGCAGCGCGCGGAGAGGAGAAAGCACCATGACACGACCAGACTCGACATGAACGACGCCAGCACCAGCCTGGCCTCGCGCGGCAGACGCGCCTCCACCTCCTCCATCCAGCTCCAGGCTCCCAGGCCCACACAGCCAGCGCTCGTCCAGCAACTCTCCTCGCCGCTGCTGCGACACGACAGCAGGTTCTGGAAGGACTCGCACGAGCTCAAGACCTACGCATCGCTCCCGCCCAGTCCTATCACGCCCTCTTCGCCAGCACCACCCTTGTTCCCGTCAGACAGCCAGAGCTCGAGGGACCGCGAGCGCGAGAGACAGCATGCACCGTTCACGCTCTGGGACTATCTCCAGGAAGAACTCCTCGCTACAGACTTTGACTCGCACCAGGAAATGAAATGGGAGCGCGTGTCCAACTTCCTGTCTGTCCCAGTCGCCGTCGAGAAGGTGCGTCCAGCTTCCATGGGCTCGGCGTGCGCGAGTTGGATGCGCGTCCGTCATTCGATTCGAGGTCCCGTGTGCATACCAACCTGTGCATGCTAGATCTCGCACTCGTTTCTACGAATGTCGGCACGCGTCTGTGTCTCGTGTACAGCTAGTACATACCGGCTGACGCGACGCACAGATCATCTTGTTCGGCTTCGTGCTCTGCTTCGACTCCTTCCTCTACATCTTCACCATCCTCCCCATCCGCGCATCTATAGCCTCTCTTCGTCTCCTCCGCAACCTCTTCCTCCCGCCACCGGTCAAGCCGCTCCCGGCAGCTCAGAAGGCAGACATCCTCCGCGCATTGCTCCTCATACTTTCCATCGTCATCCTCGCGCCCCTGACCGACGCGAGCAAGATATATCATAGCATACGAGGGCAGGATACGATCAAGCTCTATGTCATATTCAACGCGCTCGAGGTTCGTGGACAGCATGTGCCCGGTGTCTTTCAGGACTGAACCTGCGCACAGATTGCGGATAGACTCTTTGCGAGTTTCGGACAGGACATCATTGACTGTCTGTTTTCGCGTAGCAACCTCATGCTGCTCTCGCACCACCTCCCTCTGTCGGCGGGAACGCTGAAGCCTATGTTCTTCTTCGTCCTATCGACATTGTACACCGGTACGCCGACTCATTTCCATGCAACCTGCACAAAGACTGACTAGCATTACCTCGCAGTGGGACACGCGCTCGTGCTCATCTACCAACTCACGGCACTCAACGTCGCCATCAACTCATACGACCACTCGCTCCTCACATTACTCGTCTCGAACCAGTTCGTCGAGATCAAGGGCAGCGTCTTCAAAAAGTTCGAAAAGGACAACCTATTCCAAATCACCTGCGCCGACATCGTCGAACGTTTCCAACTCGCGCTCATGCTCGCGTCGGTCGCCTTCCGCAACTTCATCGAGGTGACGGGAAGCACGTTTGACTTTGGGGACACGGGAGGGTCGTTGCTCGTGCTTCCGAAGAGCTTCAATTGGGTGCAGGGGAGGAACGTGGTCTATACCGTCTTTTACGTGCGTCACCGTCCACCGTCCACCGTCCACCGGTTCTCTCTTTCCTAACTGTGCAACTTAACAGCCGGTGATGACGGTGCTCCTGTCCGAGGTTGTCGTGGACTGGCTCAAGCACGCGTTCATCACCAAGTTCAACCACATCCGGCCGAGCGTGTACGAGCGGTACACTGACGTACTATGCCGCGACCTCGCGAGCGGGAGCGCATTGAGTAGGCGGCGTGCACAGAAGGTCCGTTGTTGTCCATAACTTCCCTTTCCCTTCTTGACGTGTGTACTGTAGCACACATACGTGGACCAGTCACCGCTCGTCGCGCGTCGACTCGGCTTCGCGGCGCTGCCGATGGCCGTTCTCGCTGTCCTACTCGGCACACAGTCTGTACATCTCCTCTTCGTGAATATGTACAGCACGGAGCTAGATTGGACGCGACGCGCGCAATGGACGGTCCTCGGTATCCTCTTCTGGCTCTGGTTCGTCTTCCTCTTCGTCCAAATTCCTCCTCACTGATCACTGATTGTTCGGGCAGTTTGGTGCTGGTGAAGATCATACTCGGACTGAACTTGATCGGGTACGCAGCGTATCGTCAAGCAGGCGCCGAGAAGCGCGAGAAGGAGGACATCGTGAACGATTTTGGACGCGATCCGATTGGGGAGGGCGTTGAGGAACGGACGTACAACAAGGAGCTGAAGACGCTCTTGAACCAGACGCGAGACGACGCAGCGCCTACTGCTGAGATTGGCGAGCGTGTGCAGGAGCAGGAGAAGGGAGGGAAAGGAGGAGGTGATGGAGGTGGAGGTGGAGGGAAGAAAAGGTTAAGGCTGGAGGAGTTGACGCGGTTTACGATGGTCAAGCGTATATGGTGAA